>JAOXYC010022235.1:0-15186 GCA_028565715.1 Phoronis pallida
TTTGCACGTGCGAAGCACGCGCACACCCCGCACGGGCAAGAGCGCGCGAAGCGCGGGAAAAGTCGGTAAAAGTCGAGATTGGTCAAGGTAACGGGGTGTGCATGTGCATGGGAACTGCACGTGCAAAGCACGCGCACACCCCGCAGCGAAGCGCGGGTCGCACATCTAGAACTCTTATATAATAGAACTAGTGGATGGTGTCTCAGTTTTGTAAAATTCGGTGCTCCTGATCATAAGAGGGCGAATTTTTTGGGGAATAGGCTAGTGTTGTTGTTTTTTGTAAACGATGTATTTGCCGCTTTAAATATATTTTCAAAAGTGTAACAGATTACCCAAAGCCACAACATTGTTATGTCTGTCTCCATGGTCCTCACGATAACCATACCAGTTAACGATTGCTGGAGACGAGAGTGCTTTCGGTATTCCTAGAAAAAAAGAAAAAAGAAATTATATACATGTAGGCCTACATCGCCATCGCGGTTGTAGTATTTTGAAAAAATAGGATTCATTTATAGCAGGAATAACCGTCAGACTTTTTCACAATGGAAGTACTCGGTTCCAACATGTCCATTAGATGTCATTACGATGACAAAAAATCTAATTATAACGAATGGTTCTTAAATATTAGAACGCCTTTATCTCAGCAAGAGCGTTGTGATACTAATGGTGTTTGTTAACTGAAAAATTAAGAGCAAAGGCCAATGCAAAAAGCAAGTTTCAAACACTGACAGCCAGTCTATCACGAGTAAAAGGTAAATCACACCTTTAAAGTTCGCTTCATCATGTTGTTCATTATAAGCAAAAATTTCAAAACGATTCCTATTATGGTTTTGATTTAACAGTAGAAACAAAATTACTTTTAATGATAAAGGCACGTTCACGGCTTAAAATAATCGCTTTTTATGCGCCCACAACGTGGCCGCATATTGCTATCATGACCGTCCGGTTGGATGTCTGGATGTCTGGATGTTTTGATGTTTGGTTGGTTGGTTGGTTGGTTGAACGTTCACAATTGGTTTCCGACACTTATCTTCCAAACCGTTTGACGGATTTTGACGAAACTTGGAACACATGTTCCTTGCATGAATACGCCGGCACCAGTCGATTTTCGGACCGTCATGATCAATCCAGCTCCCCCTGTTGGGAAAATGAGATCGAAATCGCTGTAATTTGTTTCCGACACTTATATTCCAAACCGCTTGACGGCTTTTGACGAAACTTGGCACACATGTTCCTTGTATGGATGCGCCGGCACCAGTCGATTTTCAAACTGTCAAAATTACTACAACTCCCCCTAGTGGCCAATTTGTTTAAAATTAGTTCAAAATCGCTGGTTTTGGTTTCCGACACTTATCTTCCAAACCGCTTGACGGATTTGACGAAATTTAACACATATGTTCTTTGTATGGATTCGCCGGCACCAGTCGATTTCCGGACCATCATGGTCACTCCAGCTCCCCCTATTGGATAAATGAGATCGAAATCGCTGTTATAGGTTTCCACCATTTTTCTTTGAAACTACTTGACCGATTTTGACGAAACTTAGCACACATGTTCCTTGTATAGATGCGCCGGCACCAGTCGATTTTCGGACCGTCAAAATCGCTACAACTCCTCCTAGTTGTTTAACTCTATCTTGGTATATGTCGAGGTGCATACCCACGTGGGTGCATCCCTTTAGCGTTGCCCTAGTTATTGAAAGCGGTTTACAATTTAACTTATTACGGGTGGCACTAAAAAAAAACGTCTCCATTTTTAACGTCTCATAGTTCCTAAACTGTACATTTTGAAACGTTGAAAACCATCCTGATTTGCATAATTATATTTGTAATTAGTAGCGAAAATTTCAATACAATGCATCAACAACTGTTGACAGGGCAGCAAAATCAAAATGAAAAGTCAAAAGTTGCAATTTCAGACTTGCTTTATTCACGGCAAATAATGGCGTTCGACCCGAGAAGCGAGGAAAGTTCATTCTGACAAGGCCAATTGATTTTGATGTACCATAAACACTGTTCAATGAATAAAAAAAATTGTAACACATACACCTTATGTGTATTTGCAAAGGTTCCCAAATTTTAGGCGCATTTTGCCAAATAATTGAGTCTCAGTGTAAATATAAAAACGAACACAATATTCTTTAGACGTGACATGTTTCATGACTCTCCAAGTCACATTCTCGAACGTACAATGCAAATATTACATATAAAGGATACCAAAACGTTTTGTTCAGATACCGTACTACTGACAATGGCGTTCATTTGCCGGAGAAAGAAATAAACGCAACAACAACCTGCCATTACCCCCGGGCTATTACCATAAAGCATCAACAAAACATCAAACTGATTCTAGAAACCTGCGAGATTGAGAGACGTCAGGGAACTCCATTGGTTTAAGAACAAAGAGATCTACCATTGTTCTAGGCGTTACTAGCAATGACTTTGATCCACCTGTGAACCACCACACTCTCAACGGAAGTCCAGGGACCTCAGAGAATTTCAGTGCCTCAAAGACACAGAGATCAACCATTGTTCCAGAAGTTACTGACAATGGCTGTGATCCACTTTAAAGCCACCACTGTTCATCCAGGAGTCCAGATACTCCAAAGAACTACATTGGTTTAAGTCACAGAGATTTGTCATTGTGACTGGCAATGGATATGTGATCCTTCTGAGAAACCAATCACACCAAGCAGATACAGAACAGAACCCACACCTTGCTTCATCACTACCAACCATGATGACAACTGGGCAGAAATGACTACCACTTGCAAAGATCAGCAGGAATCAATAGACCACCTTACTGTTGATACCTTACAACTAGGTACAACAATTTCCTGAAGTGGCCTTCAACAACACACAGCGGAACTTTGATACATGTGGTAAACTGTTTGGGAAAACAACTCATGGAGCCTTCCAAATAACACATCTGTTAATCTCCAAACAGAGCGGCACAGCAGACGCTTGTTCAGTAGACAGAAGAAGGGATTCTCAAATACCAACTTAATAGAGAACTAATCACTTTGGGTTGGATACACACCCACCAATCCCGAACTGTGTTCCTCTCAAGTGTTGGTCTCCATACGCACTGGTCATTCCAATTGATGATACCCGAATCCATTGCCATAGTCTATTCAGCAACATTGGAAAAAACTTGCTACAACCACCTAACACTACACAATGGGTTTCATTTACATTGCAAACTTAAAACAAATATAAGACTTACATTCCATTCCCACAGACAGTGGCCACCATTGTTTAGATCGAGTTGCCTTTTCGGCGGTTTACGTGTACTTAGTTCGGTGGGTAATATTTTGCGAAGCAAACGAGCCAATAAGTCATTCTGCCATCGACCACATGCCTATGTCTGATTGTGCGAGGACAAGAACTGTGACCCAATTGCATTGCGGGTGTGGTTCAAAGTTGTTGGTGTCGCGAGTGTTGTTACTTGTTAGTTTGACTACGATTCAAAAATCTGAGGTTTGGCATTAAACCACTAAAATACGACGAATTTTCGAGAGTTTTGGCTGTACTCAAAGTTAACAAATAACTAACTAATCCATTTATGACCCAACAGAAGTCCCAAATTGTGTTTAAAGGCCTTAAAATTCCCCGAAACCGGTTATGTCTCTTTAAGACAGCACAACACACGCTGGTTGACCAAAATACCAATAACTACAACTTACCTGTTTGACAATGGAGCAATGGACTGGACTAACACCAGCTTCTAGACCATGAACTACACAATACAACTAATAAGACACAAATAAAGCCATACACTACAAGCCCGCAGCCAGTTGGGACGGTTTGTGCAAACACATCCCCAGGCACCCGAAATCCCTCAAGAAAAAACAACCCCCCAGAGACAAAAACAGAACAACCTCTCAGAGACAAAAAGAAAAAGACAGAACATCCTCCACCCCCAGAGTCATGACCTCGAGGTCGTGGAAACACACGAAAAAGAGCAGTGTTGGAGTGGTTGTCCGGCAAAACATCATAATCCGTCAACAGGTCAATTGCAATTTAATCCAATGGACAACAGTCCGAATTCTAAACATTTAGAAAGCACGCCAGTAACTAGCATGGGTTAGGGTGAAGCTTAGAGAAATTTTCAGAATGTTTGCTTCTCGACTGCTAACCAGTGTTCAGATTGTCGTGGTGCCGGATTTGGGTGATTGGTTTGTAGGGAATTTTTAGGGATAAGCTATATAGGCCTACGAGTAGGCTTCGGATTTGCATTCGAAATTGTGTGAGTTGTATTCCGTTGTATCTTTAACTAAGATACCTTCCAGGCATGCTTCAGTCGACTAAGCTGAGGTCGGGAAGTGACCAGATGATGGACTATTGCACCTTATCCAGAGGGAGTTGCCCAACCCTCGACCACTTAGGCCTACCAGGCCCGTAGGCAGCCTTTAAAAGTGGAGGAGGCATCCCTTTATTTTTATTTTTTTTCAAATTTCAGAGAAGGCAGCCTTTATTTTTATGTATTTTGTTTTCAAATTTCAGAGGAGGCAGCTGGTTTCCCGCCTCAATGGTAGCTGCGGCAGTGGCTAGCCAATAGAAACCTGAAAAACATTCGGCCCTGTGATTAAAGCCTTATTTTGGACTCAAAAAGGATTAACTTTCTTAAAGATTTACCTTTTCTTTTCTTTCAGGCTTGTGTACTTAAGGGACTTTTGTTAATTTGATTATCTTTTTTGAAAAAACTGAAAAAGCCTTAAATGATTGCTTCCCTAGATTGATCTTTCTTTCGTCTACAATTAAATACCTTCCGTTTATCATTTGTCGCAAGATCAACAATACCTAGCAAAAACACGTCATCGAATATCTTTACGGTTAATTGTTTGTTGCCCAGTCGCAGTTTGGCACCAAACGATTGGAATTGAAATGCGAGCGGTACCAACAGGTACCAATGGATACCATTCACACTCCTTTTTTGTTGGTTGATCGGTGATCGTCAACGATTGATTTGTGAAAAAGGACCAGGTGACGTACCATTCGGACTTTTCTGGGGCAACATCATCCATACTGCATAGAAACCATCCTCTCGGTAGTTTGCATCATGGAGTTTTGTTATCACAGTTTGATCAATGCGTGTGTGGTCCCTCTTGGTCTTCATCGCCAATGCGCCGTATGTATCATGAAGTCGCACAGTTGATCTGTTTTTAAAGATATTTGCAATAATATGGCCATACTGGGTCAGTGCAGTACGAACATATTTGTTCTGGAGGTGGACACATGCTTTTTTCCACATCAAATATTCATCGATTCTACGGTCACCAAGCACTAAATTCAAAGCTGCATAATCATTCTGATACCAAATATTATTTCCATACGCATTCTCCGCAAGCAAATGTTCAATCATGTTAATCTCCAGTATTTTAAATGCTTCACTCAATATTGTATAACTATTCTCATTCTCAAAATTCGCAACTCGGTTGTTGTCAATCAAAGTTTTAAAAATACACTCAGCTTCTATAATCTCCTCCACTAATGCCAAATGACCACAGTCATTCTGAATATTGACTCTTGCTTTGCCCTTATTCAAAAGTTCAACAATATCCTTGCGGGTGCCCATACACACCTCTAATAATGCTGTAGTAGTACCATAGTCATGCTCAACTTTATTTCCAATGTTCTTAATAGTCAAGTCCAATAGTAAAGCAATACGTGTAGATCTATCATAATTTCTAGTCTGTATATTTACATCGGCGCTGCTCTTAATCAAATGTAAGTCGGAATGATTTCTCTGACTCGCTGTCAACAATGCACCATCGTTATTCTGGATATTTACATTTACAATGTTATTGAAAAAGAACCATGGATTGTCTCTCTTCATTTCCTTCAATGATACATAAGAATTAATCTTTTCATCGGCAATGCTCTTCGACAAAAAATTTAAAGGACCAGTCAGTGTTGTTTCGCCGTCTTTACTCCGATGATTTTCAACGGCAAAGTTTTTGCTTAAATGTTTAACAATTCCAGAACTTTCATACGTATCCATCAGGGTCTTTGTTTGATAATAAATATATCTTATCAAATTTTCAACGCTGTGATCACCTACATGCTTATATCCTTCCAATCTTGATGTATCCATATGCCTGTTTTACATCTGTGTGCTGACATTGTACGACACAGTTGTTCCATTACTCCACCATCCTAGCAGATTTGACGAAAGCATCTGAAATCGATATGTAATAATTCATATTGGTTTTTAAAAAATGCGTGATCATTGCACACCAAAACTTGAACGTTGACGGACAAAGTAAGAACTTGAGAGAAAAACAATGTAAATAGATAATGAGATTCCGAAGTCATTAGCGGGTCTGTGTCGATAATCCGTAGGGGCTACCTCGTTTTCTATACAGTAACTATACTTCAAAACAATGCGTCTCGAGAGTTTTTCGTACACATCTAATGTGACTAGCGCTTCTTTCGCGCAAGCTATACACAAAATCCCATAATGCTTCAAGCAAGTGCATGCGCTTTTATATGTGCAATCCCTTATTGAAAATGCAACAACATTTTTTACCACTCGAGCTTAAAGACCCTTCCTTGGGCCTTTTAAGGCAAGATTTGACTTAAAAGTCAAATCTTGCCCTTAAGGATATGTAGGAGGTTAATTTTCAAAAAAAGTTTTTTTTTCAAAAACCTCAGTGTTTCCTAACTTAAATCAATCCTACCAATGTTTTAATACGTTTTCATTGTGTATATGGGGTAATTCCACCAAATAGTACATATGTTTTTAATCAAATTTTCATATCTTCAGAAATATGACATTTTTGGGGGAAAATCCAAATTTTTTGAATTTTAGAATTCGGAACATCGATTCCCAAAAATGGCTCAAGATATTCAATTGAAAATTTCAGGGCATACTCATGTACCACAGAACTAGCAAATGATGTCTCAGTTTTGCAAAAAATTCTTGGTGTCTGAGATATAAAGTCTCAAAAATCAAGGATCTCACACACCAGGCAAAATGTTACTAAACTGAGTCACCAAATATTGAGTTCTATACTGGTAGAATTCACTCTGACGTTTTGAGAGGATAACCTCAAGCCGTTTTTGAAAATCTTGATTTTTAAATTTTTAAATTCGAAAAAAGGAGTTTTTCATCCAAAACAGCCCTATTTTCTATATTGGTAATGTTTAGATGTTAAACTGTTAAAATTATGAAAACATAGTTCTCAAAGTTTCAGAAAATATATACTTTCATGGGCTTAAAATGTTTAGTTTTATTGTTATTTGAAAAAGAAAGAGGATTACTAATTAACCTCCTACATAACCTTAACGGCCTTGGGCTGGTATCACAGTCCTTGAACTGATATCCGGCACGATATGAAATTTACCAGGTAATAATCTCTGTATATTCCATCCCATACCAAAGAAACCCGACAAGGAGATAAATAGAGTTCACAGAAATGAGCCTAGTCAACATCTCGGCAGCGTCATGACTAGGGGAGGAAGCGAAAAAATATGAAATTATTTGTAATATTTTATGATCATTTATATTCTTGAGGTGAAGTGATATAAAAACAAGACTTGAGTTCATATATATTGACAATATATTGAAATATGTACAACTCTGACAAATTGAAAGGATAATACGCTACAAGTTAACATAAAAAATACCTAAACATGGATAACCAAAACATCACTAGATGGATGGAAGGTCTCGTAAAGTGAACAATCTGAGAAACAACTCCAAAAGGGATGGTGTGTGGGTTTCGAAAAATTTTGAGACAAAATAAAACAGATGTTAACAGTTAAAAGTGACGCTAAGCAAAAGGCTTAGTCGACCGATGACATTGCGTTATACACTAAATAGAATAGACACTTTCAGCACTACGTTTTTGCGGGCGAAAAACGTGCGTATCGTCTGATGACGTCACTGTCACGTGGTATACTACGTTACGGGTATCGTGCTACGGGCAAGAAATACGTAGAAATCGAGCCTCTACGTAAATGCTTTCCGTATGTAATTTTTTCGCCTTACTCGAACTAACATTTAGATGATTTTCATGAAGTAGTATATCTTAGGTGTATCTAGTACTCGAACAAATTTAAAAAAATCTTCGGGTTTGAAGACGAAAAATTGTGATTTAATAAGGGCAACCGAGTTTCAAAACTTTTTCAATATGGCGGCTTTACGTTGCGTTAACAGGTCAAAAACGTATTGCTGAAAGAAACTTGATTGCGGATATATAATGTGACGTCATTTTTATACGATACGTTTACGGATACGGATGGCTCGAAAACGTTGTGCTGAAAGTGTCTAATAATGAATGCGCACAAGCGCGTAAGAAACCAAGGCATCAAAAATATAGTCCCTATAAATACATTTAATGACTTAAATTTAATTTGTAGTGACCTACATTTTTGAAGTGAAGTGATATAAAAACAAGACTTGAGTGTAGTAAAATATCATAAATTATCACAAAATAGCATAAATAGTGAAATATGCACAACTCTGACTAATGGACAGGATAAAACGGCCAAAATGACAGTAAATATTTTATTCATGTGATTGTAATTTGTTAGACAAACACTGAAGATAACCTCGTAAGATACTCGAGATATCCTGGTTGTAATGATCCGATATGTGAACCATGATATATTGTATTGCCTAATCACATTAAGAGTAATTAAATTTTAACTCAAACACGTGAGATAAATTCTTTTGTCTGGTACAAATATTTAGCCTATTGTTTAAGCGCATTACATGTACTACATGATTTTCACAGACCAATAGAACATCGGATTAAGGCACTGATATCGCGAATATCATATGAATAAAATGGACGAATCAGCAGCTTGAGTACATTATTTGAAAGTTACAATGTCTCTCATCGACAATTTACACCCTTTATATACAAATTATTCAAATCTGGGATTTTAATAGGTCGACAACATTTTTTAATCGTAGACATCATCATTGTATTGAAATATAGTGAACGTGCACCTCGAAATTATTCAGACATAAACTGAGGGTTATCATATTTTTTTTCGACACTCTTACAACTTTTCACCAACATGAGGCAGTCAAATCACATAAAAACGGGTGGTGTACGGGAGTGATGTCGCGGACACTGAGAAGAAACTCAGCTGAAAGTCAGTGAAAACAATATGTATATACATTTCTCCCATGAAAAGTGTTGTTTTACGTACATAGTTTGTATATTATGAGGGTCCGACTGTGTCAGTTCATTTCGCACCAATAACACTCGTCACCGATGCCATGACGAGTCACATCATGAGAAATGACGAGTCATCCTGCGTTTGGAAACGAATGTGAAACACGTGTTCAATAGGAGACGGCTCCGCCCCTACCCTTGCGGTGTGGATTTCATTTTCAAATAGTAATCATATTTTTAGTTATACTCAGCTTACACTCGAGGGAGTTTTTTGAGCTTATATTGAGACTTATATACCTAGGTATATTGTTATAGGAAATGAAACGGGTGTCATACATGTCAAACAGGATTTGGTGCAGAGGCCTTTGTCATTCCGCTGATGAGGTCTTTTTAAATATTCTAATATGCTAAATTTAACTTGTTTACCCTAAATTATTGAATTTGAGCAATTGGACACCTAAAATACATGTGCTCTCACAATATCTGCTATTGCATTATTTTTATGTTGCCAGTTACCACCCCTGCAAGGTCATCAACACATTCTAGCCACAACTACGAATGTTACTCAATGGGTCATGGTTTAATTAAAACAGGGTCACAAAAGTGCATGAATACAATGGGACATTTGTAAGAGATTTTGTCAATGGCGAAAAGCATTTTTTTTTGAGTAATTGCTGTACATGTTAACAAAATTAAATGTTAAAAAAATCCATGTAAATCCGAACGTCTATAAGTTTAAAAAAATTAAAAAAAACTATGATGAGGTTTCTCACAGACTAGTGGGGATGTTGACCCGGGCGTTTCAATTGTATTACGTTGTTGTTTTTAACTTGTCTTCATTCATTGTAATTTAATTCCCCATGTTTGGGGGTTATTCATAATTAATTAGATAAAATAGTGACAATGACAACATGTTTTTCAAAATCCTTCAATATATACAATCCACGCCCAAAAAAATAATCGTTGTAGAAATTCACTCTAACTCTATTCAAAGTACATGCAAGACAACTGAAAACTCAATTATCATGACTTGACTAATACATGTATTGGTTAACTTGTAATTTTAACGGCCTCGTTCTAAATATAAACAGAGACCGTATATATAGAGACTAGAAACTCTACAATGTTGCCGTGTAAAAAAGCGTGCACGCGAGTTTTGATTATTGCAGACGGGGCGAAATAATTGGCGAATTATTGCTGGAATGACTATCATTTTTTAAGTCAAGTACCAAGATTAGTAAAATCGACACATTCAATTGAACAGACAAGAATTAAAAATCGACGCACGCAGTAGTCGTAAGAGTTTCCCGTCTTATCAATTATAAGGTCTTTGATATAAACAACCACAAATTAATGCCATGACATGAACAGCGTGCCTGTGTATAACACACCATGAAATGTAGACATCAGAATGGCTGTCTGCTAATTTGATTGACATCTCGATCAAGGCTTGAAGCGCTTCCGCCCCGAGTTGAATCACAGGCCGAAAGCATCTCTTGACCCGTCACACATACAGTGACGTGATAAATTCATGCGATGACGAGTAAAATTGATGCGAAATGAACTGACACAGCCGGCCCCTCATAGGATATACAATATGCACGTAGAACAACGTAAAACGCCAAAGGCTCGGATTTTTAACAAATTTATCACTCATTTAGAGAAACACCATATCCATGACTTCTTGGGGAATAGTGCCCATATAATACCGCTAGATCACGCTAACCATATCGAGTGACTTGTTAAAAAATGCTTCGAAATTTTAATTCCCATGTTTTATCATGTTATAGATATATATATATATATATATATATATGGTGAAAATTTCAAAATGTTAGATTTAAGGTTGTTCTACAGTCAAAATGTCCCATGTAAACTAATTGTTCAAATTATATGATCGACATGTCAGCAATTAAAGGACACGTGTACTTTGGAAAATTTTACCTGCAATGTTTGAAGACTTGCTATTTGTTGGATAAGTAACGCGCAGATCACAGTTTTATGCTAAATTTAATAAGTAACATCTTTATCTAAACATGTCTATCTTACTTAATGCATATAAAGGCGTAAAATTTGAGAAAATTTAATCACATTGTCAAAAATGTGGGACATTGCAAAATCTCACAGGCAGGGGATAATGTTATACTATAATGAAGATTCTTAGTTATCCAGTTGTGAAGAATATAGTTAATAATGATTAAATCAAAGTGTGGATATTTCTATACGTACATGCCGATACCGTGCAAGTCGACTTTCACGTCATTCGGTCTATTGACCGCTTTAGGGCGAAGTAGTGTATTTTAGATGGGATTGCTTTATCTGCCTATTTACCTCACCGCAAAACCGCATGACGGATTTTAACAGAGAGTTTTTTTATCGGGGATGGACCGGAACAAGCCGACTGTCTTTGCTTATCGACCACCCTAGTTCCTCTTAACGGCAATGTTAGATCGTAACTTGAAACTGGCTTGTCCCGCGATTATTTTGAAAACGGTTGAACAGATCTTGATAAAACTACAAATAAATGTTTCTGGTAACTCGCCGGTAGGGTAAGCCTACCAGTTGATTTTCACGCGTTGTTGTTTTTTGTTTGATGAGTTTGGGGGAGCTTATTTACCCCCTTGATGCTGGTGAGAAATCACAAATACGGCAATATGAGAAGTGTCTCATACGATTAAAGAATGCAGAATGGTCAGTAAAATTCAACAGGTAACCTGTTTGAAAGAAAACCTCCTGCCGGTGTGACCGTATCAGTGTAAATGCCTAGGAACGTGATTTAATAAGTAATTGTTTATTTAACTGTCTGATCGTTATCTCATACTTTTCGAGGGCGAGACGATAGACGCCTTTGCCTAAAGCTAATCAGAAAAAGGTCAATGTTAAAGAGACACACCTCGCCGGTAACGATAACAAAAACTAGCCCCATTGAAACGTTAACTGAAAACAGCTGAACAAGACTCGAAAGTTGCATTTTTATCATCAGCAAAGGTTCAACTGTCAACGTTGAAGAGTACATTGTAAATAATCGTCTATAGTTTCCTGGATTAAAAGCTTGTTAAATGACGACCTGTACCGGGGATTTCACTTTTCCAGTTGAAATATTTTCCCGAAACAGCGCCCTTGGGCGCTCTTTCGGAAAACATGGGCGCTCTTTCGGAAACACAAACGTCACTCAATACTCGTGTTTCTTGAAGTATTAGGCGATAGGAGTGTGCCAAATGCGTTTAGGAGACTAATTACATACTGTTCTTGTATGAAACAATATGTTATTCCTAAATTACGAAATTTAACACAATCGATTTGAGTCAAAGTCGATAAACGGTCCTGTCATGACCCCAAATAGAAAAAAATATGAGTTTCCCAAAAATTGAACAGTATTTAAGCGTTTGAACTTTTAATGCATGAGCGCTCTTTCGGAAAGGATCTCAAATTTTGAAAAAAGCGATTTGGCTCAAGAAAGAGCGCCCATGGGCGGTCTTTCGGAAATTTTCCGAAAGAGCTCCCATGGGTGCTCTTTCAGGGGGGCGTTCTTTCGGAAATTCCCGGTACAATTTATTTGTTTTGTTGTTGTTTGACTGAAGCTTGAAATCGGCGAGAAATGTCTATTTTTTTTTTTGAATGTGATAGAATACACCAAGATGAGTATTTCAAGCCATAAATTTAAAACCTAAACGCTACACCAAGATGAGAATTTCAAGCCATAAATTTAAAACCTTAACGCTCCATGGTTAAAACAAAATGAAATACAATGAAACTTGAAGGTAAGTTCCTTTAAGGAATGGATCGTGTGCAGTGCCATCTAACCCTTGTAATCGATGCATTGACTTATATGATATTGAGCTTGGATATGATAATAAGAGCAACCTAGTCGGGATTGAGAACCTTGGTACTAGAAACCCGTAGCCAAATACTGATAACTACATGAATAATTTACAATCAAATATCAGGTAATGTTGATACATCATAAATTTCTCCAACTGGAATGTCAATTTAACTTTGTCAAATATCCTGGTTCTTCGGGGTCGTCCCGACCTCTTCGATGGGATGCGTGTTGTCAGAGTGAGGTCAGTGGCATTGTCATTCGAGAGTACCTTACACGAGTAAGCTGCAGATGAGGTGGTCCCAAATTACCGTCTGCTTGGGACAGAAAGAATTCGTACGCTCGACAGACAATGCAAAAAAACGTGAGCCTCATTCTGACAACACACATCCCATCAATGGGTCGGAACGTCCTCGAATTATTAGAAGATTTTTAACGATTAAAATCAGAAGAGCCGTTACCGGAAACATAATATTTATGTTCGTTCTACTTACACGACGAGCTATGTATCCAGAGATAAAAACAACACAGTAGTTGTGTGCGAAAGGCCATTTTTAATTAAAATGACAGAAAAGATAAAATATATAATATGATAGAAATATAAACATGAACTCTGGATAGATGGGCGGAAAAAGCGCCCAGGGTAGTGGGTGGGTTACAGAAATGAAGAATAGTAGATCGAACATCAAGAACGAAATAAAACGCGACTCGATTGATTCAGACTTTGCTAACAAAGAGATTGAGTGGCATGGCCATGTGATTCAGCTAAGCCAATAGAATATATGTTGAAATTACGCAATGTGAAGAGAGAATACAGTATCTAACAAAAGGTGCCGTTCACTCCATAAAATGATTTAACGAGTTAAATTATATTTATGTTCGTTCCACTTACACGACGAGCTATGTACATGTATCCAGAGATAAAAACAACACAGTAGTTGTGTGCGAAAGGCCATTTTTTATTAAAATGACAGAAAAGATAAAATGTATAATATGATAGAAATACAAACAAACATGAACTCTGGATAGATGGGCAGTAGAGCCGTTACCGGAAACATAAATAAATATATAATCTATCTACCTTATCAGTCCAACATTTCCAAAAGTCTGGGAGTTGTAACGTGTTTTGGCTTGTTATTGAAAAAACTACATTGACATTTTGCTCGATTCAGTCATTAACTTGAATTAGCTCCGAACTATCGACCCTTCAGATTATTGAGCTTTCGTAATCTATGTTCAATCGAAACGACTGTTGTCTTCGAACTATCCACCTTTCGAACTTTCGAACCTTCGGACTATCGAGTCTGAAAATTCATAAAAGCACGTTGCAGTGGTTGTTTATGTATTAAAGATTGAAGTAAAAAAATTACCCAACCTCATTTGGGCGTTTTGTGGAGTTAAATCCCTCATATAACCGAAGAATTCTTCCTCACTACGCATACAAAAGTAACACATAAATCAAATTGAGGATGAGTAAATCCTAACATAATAGACACAACATATATATTTCACGCTTAGTTTGATTCATAATTTGTCAAGATGGCTCTTAAAGTGGAAATAGATACTTTTGTTGGCGCTGTTGATATGACTGTTTATGCTCATGGTGCTGTCAAAATAGCTCCTAGGTTTCTGATGGCCTTTGGGGTGTTATTAACAAGAACTCTGTCTTTTCATTTTTTTAAAAACCTTTAGCATGTTTTCTGAGAGCCACGATCGCACTTGCAATACACAATTCTCGACTTTTGAGATGGCGGGCTGCAGAACAATATGGTCACTCGGTTAAAAATCGGTATATATATATTGAGTATCGTCGGAATAACAATGCCTCGATAACCAAAACAAGTCAATGATCTCATCCAACGATTCGACGAATACCAGAAAGGGGATCGGTCCTAACACCGATCCTTGGGGGACACCACTGTAGGAAGAGGGAAGTCGTTGGATGATGTTTCTCCAATGACGACTGACTGAGTTCGATGACAAAGATAGAACTTCAACCACTCAAGACTGTTTCCCCAAATATCAAGTGATCGTAACATTGTTATTAGGCGGGCCTGGTTCAAAGAATCAAATGCAGCAGACAAATCCAGGAGGACCATTGCAACACCTTTCCCCGATCAAGAGCCAAGTCGATGTCATTCTTGACTTTAAAGGGCCACACAGCGATGGGTATCACAGCAAAAACCACCCACTTACAAACGCCAAATACAGCTTTTCGCTGCACTAAAGTTGC
>JAOXYC010023346.1:0-15182 GCA_028565715.1 Phoronis pallida
TACAACATTTTAAAGAAAGATACAAAAATATAAAATCATATAAAGAATTTCAAGAACTATTTATAAGAATAGTTGAATCTTCTTCATTAATTATTTCACGTATTATTCAATTATTATCTAGAATTGATATAACAGTCTATGATGAATCATTTAAACAACTATCATATTGTCTTATAGACACTCTTGAAAAAGGTATAGAAGAAGATAGTAAGTTAAAAGTATTAGATGTTGATAAATTATATTATGGAGAATATCCATGTATTGATGAAGTAATGATTTTATTAAGGCTTTATCATTCAGTATTGAATTATTTACTTTATTTAGTAAAAATTATGGGTACTAGAGAGAATAGAAAAGAAATATTTAAAGATGCGCTTAGATTATATGAACAACTTGAAAAATCATTATCATTAATGTCATTATCATCTATAAACAGTATCTTTGCATCACGAGATACTCCGCCATCACCTATTGAACAAAATAATAAACCTACAATACAAGAAAAATCTATAGTTAATAATAAATTATAACTAAGTTAATAGTATCTATAAGATGTTATTAATTTTATATTAAGAGACATTTATATTACTATAAACAAATTTTTATTTTATTTTTTTATGTCCTCCAACTGAAATTTTATTATTACTATTTTTAATATTTAAAGAATAATAATATTTTTTTAAATATACAAAAACACCATATGTAATAAGAGGAATTGTAAATAAAATAACAAATAAAAACATTTTAGAACTATATTTAGTTTTTATTTCATCTTTTTGCTTATTATATTTTTCTTTAATATACTCAAAATCTTTACTATATTTTCTATTTAGATCTTTAACATTTTCCATAGAACCATAATATATTGTATCAAGACATTTTTCATCTTCAAGCATAAAATGCTCCATATGATTAAAATAAACATCTTCAATTAGAGGATTATTACCTAATTCATTTTTATTAAAAAAATCTAAAAAATATTCATATATAAAAGATAATTGTTCATTATTTTCAGAACTTATACGTGAATAACTTTTTATACCAAATTCTGATTTAATTGCTATACACATATTTAAAGCATAAGACATTACTTTTCCAAAATATTCACAACTTACTAAGGGTTTAGTAAAACTAAAACTAGATTCAGGTGCAACTGGAGTAAAATTATAACAATATTCTGTTAATAATTTTTTATTTTTTATTTTATTAATTACATATTGCCATACACGCATTATATATTCCATAGCTTTAATATTTTCATTTATATACATTTCTCCACATTTATACTCTTTATTAAAATGCCATTTAGTTAATAATAGTGGTTTTGATATTTCATATTGTATAATTAAATGAGCAATAATTTCAGACATCATAGCAGTATTAAGACTATTATCTTGTGAAGTATTGTCTATACAATATATTAAAGCATTTATATTAAATGAAACATAATCTTTTAATTCATTATTAAATTTATAATAATAATCATCAGGACTATCATCATATAAATCTCTTTTATTTTTTAAATTTATAGCTTCTTTTATATGATAGTCATATATTCCTTCTTTATATAATTGAATTTTCTTATCATTAACCATATAATATAATTGTTTAGAATATTTATTATGTTCTATATAATAAGGAAGTCTTAATTCATATCGTTGCTTAACTGCATCAAATCTATTTGATAATAAACTTAATGTTGTATATCTTTCTTCTTGATCTAGTTGTTCTTTTGATGTTTTCATTTTAGCTTTTACATAATCACATAATCTAAATATTACTAGATCTTCTTTTTGATGTATAAAATAATAAAATGGTATATCTATAAGTATATCTATAAATGATTTATATTTATAGCTAGGTAATTCTTCATAATAAGGAAAAGGCTTAAAATCCATAATATTAAATATAGGTATAAAACTATTAAATAAATTTAAATATAAATATTTATATGAAGTATTAAAATTAAAATTTAACTTGGAAGCTAAATCTTTCCAATTATTTATCATGTATTCTAATTGAGGTAAAGCTTCTTCTTCATTACTACCAAAATAATTAAATAATCTACAATTTGCAATTTGATATGCAAGAATTTTTATATAAAGACCTTTTAAAATATATTCTTTTTTTTTAATATCATTAGTATCAGTTATACTTTTTTCTGCCTCTATAATAGATTTACTTATATCTTTATGTGCACTCTTTTCAAACTCTTTCATTAAAGCCTTAGGCAAATGTTTTGTATCAGGATCTTTAAATATGTCTTTTGAATTTTTAAGCTTATGTATTTTATCTTTAAATCTTTCGAGATTATAAATATCTGATTTTTCAATGAAACTAGATACTATATTATATTCTCTTTCAAAAGAAGAGTTATCATTAGTTTTATTAATTTCATTATATAATTTTATTCTTAATTGATTTCTTATAAAATATTCATTTTGTAATTTTTTTAAAGCAATATCAATAGAATCTATATAATTATTTAAATCATTATCTTTATTAAATTCCTCTTCAAGATATTTATAAAAACTATTTTGTTTTAAAAAGTCATCTCTTTTTTCTTCAAATTTATATTGTGTTTCATCTTGAGGTATATTAATACAATGTTCTTCTTCAGCCATAACTATCTTTTTACTTATTTTTTATTAAAAATTATTATGATACTTTATCTTATATATAAAAAATAATAAATATTATACTTATACATCATTCTAATTTTATTATATTATTCTAGTTTTATTAGATTATATTTACCTAATTATTATATTTATTTAAACTAGAATATTTTCTTAATATTATTATCTATTTTATTTTTTTATATTTTTTATTCTTTCCTCCAACTGAAATTTTATTACTACGTTTGTTTTTTGCATTATTTGCTTTAAGCAAACCTTTTTTATTATTTTTCTTTTTAATACTTAAAGGACTATTTTCTCTTGAGTATATAAAAGCACCATATATAATAACGAATGACATGTATGTAATAATAAATAAAAATATATAACTATTAGATGATGAATTATTTCCACTAATTATTTTCACATCTGGTTCTGGATTTAAACTTACTTTTTTTACATTATCTTTTAAACCTTGCTTTTTTAACTGACTTAAAGAGTCTACATCAATTTCTTCAATTTCGTCAAGTTTTTTTAATTGTGTTAGTCCTAATTTTCCTGTATTTAAACTTAATGGGGTTACTTTTGTTGCTGCTTCTACTTCTGGTTTTAATAATACTTCTGGTTTTACTTCTACTTCTGCTTCTGGTTTTACTTCTACTTCTACTTCTGTTTTTGCTACTTCTGCTTCTGGTTTAGTTGTTGGTTTTTCTGATTTTAGTGTAGATATTAGAGGTTTTGGTGATGTTGTATTTTGTGTTACTTCAACTCTTACATCTATAGGTTTTGGTGATGTTATATTTTGTTTTACTTTAACTTTTTCCTTATTATCACTTGTATTAGCTTTACTATTATTAGTACTTTCATCTTTTTTATTATCTTCCATTATATAATATGGAATAGACTTAATATGTGTTTTAAGTTCATCATTATAAACTTTAATACGTGGATTAAAAGTATGAGAGCTAGGAATATTCTGATTATAATCATTATCTAAAATATGTCTCATATGCATAAGATCTAAACTCGCAGAACATGAATTAAAAAGAGATACAAAATTATTATCTGATGTTTCTAATATCACTGAATCATTATAACTCTGGTGTATAGTTGAATAACTTGGTAAACCAAGTACATGTTCTCTAGTATTTGATAAACGCATATGTAAAATAGCTGTCATAACTGCATTAAACTTCATCGATGTTAATAAACCATCATGTTTAACAAGTATGTTAAACTCATCCTTATCCTTCTTATATACAAATGGCATCAAATCATGACAATATTTTATGAATTGATCTCTATATTCATCTACAGATAAACTATAAAATGCATGTTGCCATAAATTATATATACTAGGTGTAGATATACTTTTATATTTAGAATCAATAGCTACTTTTCTACCTTCTTTATTAAATTCATATGTTTTTAAAAATAATGGTTCTAATATTTCAAACTGTAAAGCTAAATGAGATACTATACGTGATATAGCAAACCTTCTTCCACTATCCCTCATATTGATCATTTCTGATAGAATAATATCTATATTTTCCTTAACATCATTGAATAATTCATCATTAAATTTAGTATACTCATCTACAGTAACTTCTTGCTGATCTTTTAAATGTATAAGACTATCTATATTTTTAAAATATTTATTTACAAAAAGTCTCATATTTTTATTAATCTCTGTATACATTTTTTTAGAATCTAAGTTATGTTCTATCTCACTAGGAAAGTACATACTATCTTTAGAACTTTTATCAACTTCATCAAGTACCTTTATGAATGGTATTAAACTTATATTCAATGTTTGTTCATCAGCATTTAATTTTAATGCTACTTTATCATCTACATCTTTTACATAATACATTGATGCTCTCATAAGTGTCTGCTCAGTTTCAGAATATTTTATTCCATTAGGTACAAAATTATGTAAAACTTTTTTTAAATATTGAGAACTTGGTGATGATTTATCATCCATTCCATCTATAAGAGGAAATTTAGTACTATCTAACATACTAGCTAAATCTTTCCAATTATTTACCATATATTCTAATTGTGGCAAAGAATCTAAATCAATATATGTATCGTATTCACCTATATTTTTCTCTCGTTTACTATTAATAATAATAGTATTTAGTTTGTCAAATAGAATATAATTTGAAGATTGGTATGCAATAATTTCTTTTAAAAGATTACGAAAAATAGTTTCTTTCTTAGCATCATTATCACTGTCATTCATTAATGTTTCTGATAATTGAATACTTGACTTTATATCTGATTTTTGTTCAAACTCTTTCATTAAAGAATCTACTGATAATTTTTTATCATTTCGATCAGGAATTTCTAATTTACTATTCCATCTTTCTATTCTATTATCAAATCTAGTCTTAGCAACATAATTATCAATAGTTATTATTTTCCCATTAAACAGTTTAAGATTATAAATACTTGATCTTTTTCTTTCGTCATTAATATCCAAATATTGACTCATATAAGGAATAGTCTGTTTTAAATAATCATATTTTAATCTATCACAAAATTCTCTAATTTCACAACCTTGTTTAAATTTTTCTTCTGCATTTTTTGCAAGTTGATGAGAATATTCTTTAGTAGCATGTGGGTTATTGTATAGATATGAATAAAAACTCTTTCTTTCTATAGCATATCTTCTAATTTCTTCTATATTAGGTAAATCAGGTATATCAGATGGTTCACTTTCATTTTCTGCTAAATAATCCCCCCAACTTGATGACCACATCTTGCTCATTGCACTACCTGTACTACTTATTTTTTTTGATAAACTTCGTGTTATGTTTTGAAACACTGATGTTGCTCCACCTTGACTTTCATCTGTTTTTACTTCTTCTTTTGCTTCTGTTGAACTTGGACTACTATCTTTTACTTCTATTTTTACTTCTTCTTTTTCTTTTGTTTTTACTTCTTCTTTTGCTTTTGTTTTTACTTCTTCTTTTGCTTTTGTTTTTACTCCTTCTGAACTTGGTTTAAATTTTTCTTTCTGTGGATTACTATCTTTCTTTATAGTTGTAGAACTATCAGGTGATTTTTTTGAAACAGAATTAGGAGAATTAGATGTTTTTCCCTTTGAATCATCATTATTATCTATTTTTACACTACTATCTTTTGTAGTAATATTTGCAGTATCTTGTATATCATTTTTATTTTTTGTAACGTCTTTTACACTAGATTCATTTATATTAGCACCATCTTTATCTTTACTTATATTAGCACCATCTTTATCTTTACTTATATTTTTTTTAGAATCTTTTATTTCTTCTGCAATTTCTTTTTCATCTTGTTTTACAACATTTGTATTTAAATTATCTCCAGGCATTTTTTTTAATATTTATCAAAGATTATACTTCGAAAATTATACTATTTTTCTAAAATTATACTGTTTATTTTATTATATAAAGAATTGAATGATGATACAGTTAAATAATAAATACTCTAAATATTCTCATAATGATTCATCTTTATCTGTTATTGAAATGTTTCCATATCCTTCAGGTAATTTACATGCAGGACATTTAAGAAACTATATAATAGGTGATATATATTTTAGATTCAGATGTTTAAAAGATAACAAAAAATATATAAGAGCTATGGGATGGGATTCATTTGGATTGCCTGCAGAAAATGCAGCTTATAAATATGGAGTATCTCCATTACAATGGATAACATCAAATATTGAAAATATGAAAAGTATATTTCATTTATTTGGTTTTATGTATGATTGGAATTTAGAGATTAATACATCTAGTAGTAATTATTATCGAGTAACACAAAAAATATTTGAAATTTTTGTAAAAAATAAAATTATTTATAAAGGATTTTCTTTCGTTAATTGGGATAATAAAGATAAAACCATTCTATCTAATGAACAAGTAATTAATGGTGTTGGATGGAGATCAGGAGAAAAAATAGAAAAAAAAATAATTAATACATGGTTTTTTAACTTACAAAAATATGCCAATCAAGTATTTAATGATATTCAGACATTTAATTGGAAATCTAATTTAAAGAAAATACAAAAAGAATGGATTGGAAGATCTGAAGGACATATAATTGTATTTAAATTAGTAAATAAATGGTTTGAATTTGAAGAAATTAAATGTTTTACTAAGTCTATTAAAGATTCATTCTTTACAGAAGCTATAGCAATATCGTATGAACATTCAATAGGAATTAAATATATATTAGAAAATAATATTAAAATTAATGTTGATAATATTAATAATATACATATTGTTACAGATATATATGTAAAAGCACATAATAATAAAATAGTACCTATAATTATTAGTAGTAATATTTTTGCTCATGTCGGAACAGGAGCAATTTATTGTGCGCCTATTATTAGTATTAATGATAAAAAAATATTTCAACTAGTAGATTTAGAGTATAAATTCACATTACAAGATGTAGAAAATACTAAAGATTTTTCTAGCTATCTAAGTAAAATTAATGACTATTGTTATTCATATACATCTAATAAATTACATGATTGGTCAATATCAAGACAAAGAGTATGGGGATGCCCAATTAATTTTGCATATTGTGAATGTGGAAAAAATTTCTTTTATCATAATAAAGAAATAGATGAAGCAAGACTAAATTCAAATAGTTATAAAGAACTTCAAGATGCTAAACTTTTTGTTAAATGTTATTATTGTAATCAAATAGCATATATAGAAACAGAAACATTAGATACATTTTTTGATTCATGTTGGTATTTCCTTGCTTACTTAGAACCTAAAATATTACATTGTGAGAAAGATCATGAAATAGAAAGTATACTATTTGATATTATTAAAAATAAGAAAAAAGTTAATTATTATATAGGTGGAATAGAACATGCAAACCTACATCTATTATATACATTATTTTTTATATCAGCATTAGCAGATTACTTTTCTTTAGAAAATTATTGTCCATTTGAAAATATTATTAATCAAGGAACAATATTAGCTTATACATATAAAGATAAGAATAATAATTATATATCGCCACAAAAAAAAGATGAAAAAGATGTAGTTAAATATAAATTAGAAAAAATGAGTAAATCAAAACTCAATACAATAGATATGAGTTATTTAATTAAAAATGACACTAAAGATTTCTTAAAAATAGATTCATTAAGAATTATGTTAATGTCTAATTATCCAATTGAAGCAACATACGTTTGGGATGATGAACTTTATAAATCTACACAAACCTTTGTTTCTAAATTAAGAAATAAATTAAATGAGTTATATAAAAATATAAATAATATAGAAAGCAATGATCCTATAAAAATCTATAATTTTATTAACAGATTGAATACAAATATTGAACAATTTAAACTAAATATATCTATTGCAAATATATATTCAATATATAATGAATTATCAAAAGTAGACACTATTAGTGAAAAAATGTTCTGGAGAATTATATCTTCTATATATCCAATAATACCATATACGTCAGATACTATATATTTTAATAAGTTTAATAAAACTTTAATTAATTAAAACATATCATCATCTTCAGTTAATCCACTATATTTCTTAAAGTAAGATGTAGGTTTTGTATTAAAGAAGTCTGTATGCTCTCTACTTTTCATTAAATCTAAGAAGCTTTGAAATTTATCTATATGAATTTTGTCATCATATTTTGATACTTTAATTCCAATTTGACTTAGTCTTAATTTTGCTAAATAGTATATAAATGATATTACAGCATCTTGTTGAAGATTTCTTAATTTTCTTTTATTATCTTGAAAAACTAATTTAATAAACTTAATTTCTAGATCTAAGAAAATATCACAATATTTACACATATCATCTTCTAAATTTTCTACATCTTTCTCTGTAATATAATTATATTCAAGTAAGCTCTGTTTATATGTTAAATATAAATCTGTCATACCTAAATTATGTAAAGTTTCATCACGCATAGCAAATGTTGCTATTTGTGCTGTATCTGTTAACAAAGCTAATTGAGATAAAGAAATTAATATATAAAAAGATGAATATAATATAAATCCCTCTGTAAATACACTAATACATGCTATTTGTTTTAAAGCATTAAATGGTGTATCACTATTTAGTCCTAAATATATATCTACCTTATCTCTCATTTCTTTTACTGTTAAAAATTCTTTATAAATAGACTCATCTAGTTTTAAGCAACTAATTAAATGTGAGTAACTAGCAGCATGTATAGTCTCCATATTTAAAAATGAAGCAATCATAGATTGAATTTCAAACACTTTGAAATGAGAAATTAATGAAATATATCCATAGCTAACCTCAAGCTCTACTTGAGTAAAAAACTTTAATACAGTTTCTATAATATCTCTCTCATCTTGATCTAAAACATTATAATAATCTTTTATATCAACTTCCATGTTATATTCAAATGGACTCCAGTGCATTGACTGTTGCTTAGTCCAATATTCATGAAATAAAGGAAAATCAAATGGCTTATAATGTGCCCTTCCTTTAGTTATATCTTCTATTTTTTTAATCACAACCTAGGCATGTTATTTTGTTATTTTCTGTTGTTATTATAGCTGGCGCTCCTTTAAAGTAATATAAAGTTTTAATATTACTATTATATGCATGAATATGCACTTCATTAATTATTTTAAGAGATGCATTTTCATCAAAATGTAAATTTAAAGATATTGATTGCTCATTAGCATATATCTCTTGTATAGCAGCTATTAGTGTAACAAATGTTTTTTGACATACTTCATATGCTGTTTTAAATATTTTTTTAGTATGATCATTAAGATATTTAATATTTTGTACACTACCTCTATTTAATATACATTCTTCTTTTATCGCCTCTATTTCTTCATCACTAAAATTTAATTTATTTATATGATCAATAAATATTTTATTACAAAATAAAGCATTTCCTCTTGTAGTTCTTAAACTATAAATATTAGACATCATAAGATTAATTCCTTCACTAATATTCATAATATGAGATATATGAACTGTTGGAGCAATTGCAAGCTTACATGTAAACCTTCCTTTAATACCTGCTTCTATATTATCAGGAGCATGACCTAATAAATCTCCTAATTTTTCTGATGCAATATCTGCAGAAGTTTTAATTTTTCTAAATATATCTAATACATCTTTCCAGTGATCTTTATTATCTATATATAATTCTTTACTTTGCATATATGAATGTAAACCAGCAACTCCAAGGCCAACTGCAATAGCTCTTTTTGTACCATTAATTGTTCTTTCTAATGGTTGTATATCTTCACTATCAATAACATACTTATCATGAATCATATTTAAGAATAATAAACAATCATAAATAAATTCTGATCCATTTTCATTAGCATATTTAACAGCGTCTTTAAATTTTTCAAGATTTATAGATCCAAGACAACACACTCCTCCTCTATCTCCTTTTGAAGGCAATGCAATTTCAGTACATAAATTTGATAAACCAATTTTTATATCATTCTTAATAAATGCTTTTGCTTTATTTCTTTCAACATTTCCTTCAAAATATATATATGGTTCACCTGTTTCAATTCTACATAAAATAATATGCTTCCATAACTTTCTTGCTTTAATAGTACTAACAACAGTGCTATTAATAGAACATATTAAATCAAAATCTAAATTATTAATAACAGCATTCATAAAATCATCTGTAATAATAACTGCTATATGAGAACGAGATATCTTTGCTTTATAGTTATCAAAAGTAGCTTTTCTTACTTCACAAAATTCAAAAATATCTGGATGGGATATTTTAAGATAATATGCAATATTAGCATTTCTTTTACCATTTAATCTTGTAATATCAAGAACATTTTCAATTAAATTTATATATTTACTAACATCAGATGGTAAATATTTTCCTTTAGATGCTCTAACATGAGGACATTTTGAAAGATCTATAGAAACGCCACCACCAAAACCTAATTGTTGAATAACAGTATCTAAATCTCTAGTTATAGCATGTCTTGTATGTTTCATAGTATTTGTAAAACATGAAATAACTTTATGATTATTAGGATATAATACATTTCTAAAAACTGGGCTTGAAGGTATAAACATTAAATTGCTAATATAATAATACATACGTAATGCATGCTTTTCATCATAAGAAAATTCCTTTGCTAATTCTGAAAAAAGCTCTTGTATATTATCCTTAGTAAACTCATATACATCAGTTATTATATTATATGCATCATTAGTTATTAAAGCATTCCTGGTATTATCTAAAGGTATATTAATTTTTAGTTTTTTTAATTTATCAATTTCTTTATAAGCATTTTTATATCTATTTGTCATTAAATCACTTTTTATTTCTTAAAATAATATTACTAAAAAATATTTTTAGTTTTTTATATTTCTTAAAAAAACAGTCAAATAATAATATAATATTTTTAATAAAATTAGATAAAGAATATAAAGAACTAAAAAGACATAACTATACTATAATTAAAAAAAAATACCTAATTATGAATAATAAAAAAGTATTAAGCGATCAAAAGCAAAGAGTATTTGATATATTTGAAAAATGTGTAGAAGAAATGTATCATTCTAGTACAATATTAAAAAATATTACAAATACTAAAGACGAAATAAAAAAAACAGGGAAAATATTTAGTGAAAATACATATAACAAAGTAATGAGACTTCCTGAATTTAAAGCATTCTATGATCTTGTATCATGTCCATTTTATATTAACAATACTCTAAGTTTAGAAAAAATAGAAACACATATAAAATTCTTAAATGATTATGTAAAAAATAGTAGTTGTTTCCAAATTTTAATGTCTTATGTAAGTAAATTTAAACCTGAATATACTGAAGATTATGTATTAGGATATATGGCTACTAAAATATTTGGTACATCATTTATGAATAATAAAGAAATTAGTATTTTTGATCATTTATTTATAGGTATGGATAATGAAAAAAAATTATCAGGAATACATAACTGGATAAGACTATTATTTATTGAACGTAATTTTAAAGAATTCAAAATTGAATTAGAAGAAGAAAATAAAATAGGATTTGTTGTTAAAATATTTGATAAAAAAGATAATTGTCATAAGATGTCAACTATGCTTTCTGGAGCATCACCATCATTTGCTATTTGTTTCTTTGCTTTAGGTATATTTGTTGGTATAGAAGAACATGTAAATACAATTAATAATCTAGAGTTATTAGGAGAAAATTATAATTTAAATATATATGTATATAGAGATAAAATGCCAATCACTATATATTTCTCATTCCCAAGTATTGATGAAACAGATTGTAATGTTGAATTTGATGAATAGTAAAATAATAAAAATTTTTATCCCTGATATACGTATTGTTTATCAGAACCTTTATAAAATTGCATATCAATATAAAAATCATTAATTTGTATAATTTTAATTATTCTACTACGTATCTTTTTAATATTAAATGATGCATTATTATTCTTATTAGTTTGAATAACTAAACTAATAATATTTGTAATAGCAGAATTTTGTCTAATATAAGCTATATCAGGAAAATATACTTTTATTTCTTTTGTTAGTTTTCTACAATTAACATTTGGTACTTGATTAATCATATATCTATACATTAAATTCATAATCGACATACTTAAAATTTTAGATGAAGAATAATTTATATTAGCATCTTTTATCTTTTCTATAAAATATTTGCTAATCTGCTTTTCATTACTACTATCTTTAATAAGATCATATTTATTAACAATTATACTTATATTAGATTTCAGCTTATATAAAATATTAAACATATTAATATTAATTTTTTGGTTATATGTATATATATCTGTAACTATAAATACTCTTGTAGAATTCTTAATTAAGTTTTTAAGAGCATATAATCTACCTCTTGTTTTATATTCAAGACCAAATGTATCATAAATATCTACTATTTTATCATTAATATTTATTCTAAGAGGGAGAACTTCTTTTGTAGTATGTCTAGTTTCACTAACTTCAAATACATTATTCATTGCAATTTGATTAATTAAAGAACTTTTGCCAACACCAGTAAGACCTATTAAAATATATTTAGCACTTGGTTTTTCTCTTATATAAAGATTATTTCTTATATATTTTTCTAATTCATTAAATTTATTTATAATAGTAAAATCTAAATTACCATATTCTATACAGCTATATTTATCAAAAACTATAAAAATATATTTTTTTTCCTTACAAAATTTATAAATATCAAAAATTATTTTATTATCACTAGAATATTCATCTTTACAAAAAATTACTATATTTATAACTTTACATATAATCTTTGCTTTTTCTAAGTTTTCCTGCCAATTAGATCTATTAATAGATGGTAAATTTAATAAGTAATCTCCATGATAAAAAAATGCTTTAATGTCCTTATGTCTTTCAGTTAATGTATTTTTAACTTTATCTCTCTTTCTTTTTAATAGTCTAAATATTACCTCAGTATTTATACTATTATTTTGACTAATAAATATAATCATATATATAATTTTTTTCAAATATAAAAATACTTTACATAAATATGCAATTAGTAAAAAATATAATACAATACTGTTTAAAATATATAGATACTTATATTTGTATTTTCAAATTATCTAACAAATTTAAAAAAATAGATCAAAATAGTGCAAAAAATTTATCTAATATTATTAGTCATATGATGACAATATCAAGTATTAATCAAGAAGATATAGCTAAAATAGAAGATTTATATATTATTCAAGATATAAATAAGTTTTTAATATCTATTAAAAACTTATCTATAGAAAATCAAAGAAAATACATTAGAATTATTATAAATATACTAATTACTATATTTGGAGAAGATATTATTGATTTAAATATTAATAATTCTTTTGAAGCAGAATGTTTTTTTGTGAAAGAAGATGATTTTAATAGTATATTTTTATGTAATGATGAATTATCAAATGCTCATGCAAAATTTTTTTATTATTTAAAAGAGATATATCTATATAAAATAAAAGATAATTTAGTTAAAAATAATTATGATATATATAATTATATAGAATATATAAAATGTATTACAAAAATATTAATGATTAATAGTATATTTAGTCAGTTTAATAACAAATACTCAATTAAATTATAATGTTTATGATATAAGATATCTAAAGATATTACAAATTAATGAAAAAAAATACAAAAGTAATAGCTATATGTAGCTTTAAAGGAGGTACAGGTAAAACATTATTAAGCTTAACAATCAATAATATACTAAGAATTAAAGCTAGTGCTATAGTATATACATCACATATAAGTGATATTAATTCTATTAATAATGCTTATCAGTTAGATCAAAAAATAATTCAAATTCAAGATATTTCTATATTAGAAGATCTATTAAAAAAGAAAAATCCTTATAAATATATAATTATTGATTTATCTCCAGAATTTTTTAATGAAAAACTTATTTCTAAAATAAAAGATTATGTAGATTTATGGTTAATTTCTTCTAACTATTCTGTAGGTTCATCAGAATTAGTTAATTTATCTACAAAACTATTAGAAGATAATATAGGAGATTTAAATAAAGTGTCTCTTGTTATTAATAAAAAACATACAAAAACAAATACATCATTAGTTGAAGAATTTAGTGATATTGTTAATAAATTTAATAATGTGTTTGAAATAGATCTTTATAGAAATATTAATTTTAATAATAATATTATTAGAAATAAAAAGATACGTAAAGTTGTAAAAGATATAGTACAACTTATAAAAAGCATTTAGTATAAAAAATATAAAAAATATAATTTACTAAATTAATATTAAATGATCATTAGATTTATAAAAAATATACTTAGTTTTATATTTTACTGGATAAAAATAATTATTTTAATATATTTTAGTATTTCTGCAACAACTTGTTATATGAAGCAAGTAATTGAAGATAAAATAGAATCTTCTATAAAACAACATACAAATGAAGCAGAGTTAAAAATATCACAATATATTAATAAACAAATCAAATCATCAAAAAGTAATTATTCATTAATATCTTTATCAAATACAAAAAATAAAAATCAATATAATAATGCTATTAATAGTTTAAGAAATATGGCTATTATAAATATATCTAAAAATTCACAAAATAAAATTACATTAATTTTCTTAATTAAAGAATTAAACAGATGTAAAAATATTTTTTCTACAAAAGAAATGTCATCTTTAGTTAATTATTTATGTAAACAACATAATACAATAGAAAAAATTATTGATCATATATTATATAAAAATAAAATAAATGCAAATAAAATTAGTATTAAAAACAGACTTCTTAATACTTTTGTTATAGTGCTTTCTAATAGTTTTAATAAAAAACCATTTTCTATTTCTGAAAAAACAATAAATTTAATATATAAAAACTGGGTAACTCTAAATAATAATATTATTAATAATTTAAAACTTAATGAATCATTAAACAGTTTTAAAAGTGAAATTAAAAATGAAATTACTTATAATAGAATGTTATCTAAATTATTAATTTGATAAAATCTAAAATG
>JAOXYC010024457.1:0-15167 GCA_028565715.1 Phoronis pallida
CACCATTGTGTACCAAATAACCTAGTGCACATGCGCTACCGGAACTACACCGGGCTTACATATTTCACGCCTTTTGACTGGTTCACTTTTGTACTTGAAGGGCCGACTGGAATATTTCACGCAAAAGCAAGTATCCGAAAGCGGATATCGCAATTTAATAAAGAATTAGCAGTTTCTTCAAAATATAGTGGGTATTTATTTATTCAGTATCTTTACCTGTCACCTCGAGCGTGTTTTCTTGAATTTCCGAGCACTCGGCAAAAGTCGAGCAAATTGAATTTGGCTCAAGCGCTCGGAAATCCAGGCCGCTCGACCGATTGCTCGAGCTTCCGAGCAATCGTCCGACCACTAATGACCCCTTGTTTTTTTGCAATTTCGTGTCAGGTATGACAGACCTCCATCTCTGCCAAATATAAAAAAAAAGTTACGGTTCGGATCTATAATAGCGCGATTGTCTTTAATAGGAAACCTCAGGGTTTGATCCCCTGACAAGTTAGATTTTTTCAGTTTTTTCAAATTTATGTATCTTGTGCTATCAATGAGCAATGAATGGCTGACACTTATTCAGGATTAAACATCAATTATATATCAATGTTTCACTTTTATTTCTTTGTACTGTGACACCTTCAAGACCCTGGGTAAAATTTATTTCATATTTTGATACGGTTCACTTAACCATCTTAACCTTTTATTACCAGCGTAATATAGCCTATTTAATAACAACCCACCTGAGGCCATCTTTAATAGAGGCCAGCTTAGTAGAAATGACAACCTGAACCACTCCCACTGAATTGGGTTTTGTGTTTATTGTGGCTGGTGAAGTTGTGTTGGGGTGACATAGAGTTGGTTGGGGTGCCTCGGTGGCTTGCTGACCAATCGGATGTTTTTGTTCATTGTTTTAAACCACTTAGAACCAGGAAGAGACAATTGGGAATTATCGTCATATAACTTTATCAGTGATAACGAGGGATTGCGCACTTGTGCTGGTTAGATTGTTGTTATGCCGAGGTCAATGTATTTGTAATATTCTCGTGCTAGGGTTGTGTTATACGACTGATAAGGATTTGACTGTGAACTTGGTGTTTTATAAAGGTGTGCAGACTGGAGAATTAAAACACCTGGTCTGGAGTATTTTAGAAAATTAGTGCAAAGGAATCACAAATGTTGTGAATTGTTATCTTGATTTTTGGAGTTGGCAACTATCCAGGATTATAAATTGGCTTTGTTTTCATTGAAAACCTGCCTTCATTCAAACTGTGATCAGACTGACTTTTATGTCTACCTGGCTTTAGATGTATGGATTTTTTAAATGAGTCGTCTATATCTACGCTGTTAGAGACAGTGTTATGCCTTCGGCTTTATTCCTCATGTTGGTTTTGTTGAAACTGCAAAAATAGACCAATTGTGCATTGATCCACCTTACCTGCATTTTTCAAGAAAATCTTAAAATCCGAATTGGATTCATGGGGATTCCGATTTGAAACCTTGACTTTTCAAGATGCCATCCCAGGCTAGGAACCTTACAAAACTTGGTTTTGATTAAGATGTCTCTATATTGATTGGAATTTTGCAAGGTGGCTGCTGTGCATGTATTGAAAAGGATTTACCTTTCATACCATCATATGTTCACAAAATTAGACTCGACTGAAAGAGCAATTATAGGGAAAATGTTAGCGATATGGAGCAAAAATGTCATCCCTGACTGAAAGTTACTACTCGATATGATATGAGAATTCTTGGTGGCTCAAGACAAGAAGTTTGATCTGGAGATATTGCAGAGTTGTAAACTGAATGGTAGACATCTAGATATTTTATCACCAGCATAAATCACCTTGATTGATTGATAGCCGTGTGGGAGTTCAGGATCAACTATAAAAATGCCGCGCACCGAATCCAGGTATATCAATTTTTGTTGCATAAATCATGGTGGTGGTTGTCATGGTAACCATTGAAAAGGCTAATTTTATCAGCTTGTGCAAAATGTGATTTATTTAATTGCATACTGATCTTGAGTAGATTCTGTTAAAAAATTAGACCACATATTTCCAATGTGAAAAGGACTGTTGCTTGAAAACTGGTAATTTTCTCATTGAGCAAATGGGATTTATAAAATTACATGTCTAGCTGATCTCAATAAGATTCCTTATTAAGAAGTATTAGACAACATGTTTCCAATGTGAAAAGGTCCCTGACTGAGCAAGTTTTGAATTGTGTATTGTGATAAGACTAAATTATATGTAGGCTACTGGTTTGTGTATTAGAAATAAGTGTCAGCCCATTGTATGTGTATGAACACTGAAGTGCAATGTTTACCTTCATGGCTGGGAAATCACTTGATAGTGAATTGTGATAGACCAGTTAATGGATTGTAAGATGATTAAGAGTTATAGATATAAAAATACATATTTATAAGCACTTAGAATTGTCAATTTTTTATGTCTGCTCTTACACGAATTGAACCAAGTGCAGTTAGTATAAATTCCCTAAAAAAACTAGTTGGAAAACAAAAATGTTTCACCTCAATGTTAGTATTATATAGCAAAAGTACTGTACACACACCCTGACATAAGCCCATGGGCTTGTAGATTGAGAATGTCCAAAAAACTAGGGTGGGCTTATACCCAGGTGTGATTTTACATGCGTTAAATATTAACAGTCAAGCACAAAATTGAGATTTTATCAAAATAGGGGGTTGGCTTATAACAGAGGGTTGGCTTATACCCAGGTGTATACAGGTATATGGTATATATGCGGTACTTTAACTGTTATCATTTAACATTCATTCCACAGAAAATCACAACTCTGCAAGGAGTTGAAATTTATTTTTCTCTAACTCATGTTTTATCTTGCGAATTCTTGGCCCATAACTTAAAACTGTACCTATTTTCCTTGAGGACCATTTATTATATTTGTGTGGGTGTGCACTGGAAACCGCCATAATAGAGGGTTAAGTGGTTTACCATGTTGCAAATAGGAAAAACTTCTTTTCCATTCATAACTCATTATCAAACAAATTACTTAGCTTGAGGTATTAGTCAGAGATTTGGCTCGGAAATGAAAAAACAAATTGTTCCATAAAATCATGTAATTGATTCCAGGTACTTCATAGGCTAATTAAAACATTTTGGGCCTTTAATTAGATAATTTGAGATTCAGAAATAAAGTGAGCAAATTAAGAGTTGTGCTATTTATTTTCTGAAAGTGTAAGTGTTGAAGGATATTTCCTAGATTCGACTGATTATTTATTGTGATTAATTGCCAGTGCACCCTGATTCCTGGTTCGTCTTGCATATTCTATGTATCTTTATATGGCCAAGGCATCCCACCACAGCTTGGAGGCAGATTATTCAGTTTTCCGAATTAGGACAGTTTTATTTTTCAACAGAGCCATGTGGTCAAAATGTCTCGATTGTTTTCTCGTGGCAAATGCAAGATGGTTGTGTAGATGAATTAGAAAAATCACAAAACTCACAATCCAAATTGCTAATATGGAGTCGAGTTGATTGCTTATATATATTGTCACTTCTTAAATTATTCATCCATAGTTTTCATCAAATGTCAAAACTACTGGGCACACCTAATTGATGTAACATCATAATTTCCCGATCTCGATCTCGCTCAGCTAGTGTCACACAAACAAATCAATATCTTGCGTTGAATCACGGATATTCTGTTAGATCAAGAGTTTTATGCAGCTGTTCACAGTGCAGTGCAATCATAACCTGCAGGCGGAGTGAGGCAAGTTATGCAGGATTTCATGAGAATAAGAAAATACGTTTGTGTGTATGGGAATTTGTATGTGTGTGCAGGGGATTCATGTGTTATTGTGTGTGGTTGCTGTATTGTGAGTATAACCAAATCCATGAAGGTTGTATGTACTTTACAATGTGCATTCATGCACTGAGATATTGTAAAGAGACAATTGATGATTTATTCTGAGGGTTATATGGATATGATATGCAGTATCTTATGTGTGGGAAATTTTGGTGGACACTCAGGAAATAGTTTATAACAGTTCTCAACTGAAATCGGTGGTGTTTACATGTTTTCATAATTTGTAAAATTATTTTCCTTTTATTCATGAGCTGTTTGTTTTGAGCAGACTAGATACTGGCTATGATGAATAGATTATATGATAATAGGAAGTTATCTTTTACATGAGGAACCATTTATTTATTATTTTGCTCATGTTCTGCCGTTCGTCTGAACAGAATACACAATAGATCATTTTGCATATAAGTTGGCAACGCACATGCAAAAAACGTTTGGTCATTTTATGGCTATTCCTCTATTTAGCAATGTATGATTCAGCCCTTGTCAAGTATTAACAACTGATAACGGATGCTTATAAAGGCAAATTATGCATTTATTAAGTGACTTATAATAAGTATCATTGATGTAGTCTTCTTTTGATTAGCTATTAAAGGCTTTGATACGTATTGTGGTATCAGGTTGTGATCAATAATTAGCATTTTTTTCCAAAAAAAATCCTGTTTTGTTTTTGGGCTTAATTCCCATGTGCATTTGTGGAAAACAGTTTGATTTCCTTGCCAAATTTGGTTGAATGATGTGCATTCAGTCTTTTAAAAATAATTGACTGTGTCTGGAAGAGGTGATCTCTGTGGATTGTTTCTTTGGAGCAGTCAAAATGGGAAATCTGTTAAGGTACACTTTTAAGTATAAAAACCTGTTGTTAAAACAACATGCAGTTTTTTGCGGTTTTTGTGTAGTTCAGATAAGGTAGACTTATTCTATGCCTTATAATCGTACACTATTTATAGTTACCGTACAGACGCGGGTAAAACACATTTTGCAAGAATTAGATTTTTGTTTTATTGTTAATTTATTTACACAGGTTATCTTTATTAGAACTATTGAACGGTCCTCCTCCATGTGCAAACATTGAGTCATTAGTTTTTCTAAGCATCAAGGGCTGATTTATTGTGGTTTTTCATGGTACTGCAGCATGTTTTAATTGTCTTGGACCTGTTTGAAATTATAAGCAATGTGTGCAATTTCTGGTGCACAATTTTGGAGAAAAATTAGTTTTAGATATTGTATATCGTTTTGGTTTGTCTTAGTAAATTCCAATTAAAAGTTTCAATCATTTTTGTTGCCATCTTTTTGTCCAAATTTTGTGTTAAGATAGTCACTGAAAATTTCATTTAATTTTTGAACTTTTTTCACAGATATAACACCCAACCAATTGAAGCGTCACCGGGCCAGCGATCGCCCAGTCCACGCAAGTCGAAAGCCTACGGGACTCGCCACCTTACCCAGCCAATCACACGCATTGAAAAAGCCGAGGTTGAACCTATTGGTGATGGTGGCGACGGAATGGACGGGGGAATGTCCACGTCAATTTCGGATCGTCTCCAGCTACTGAAGACGCATGGCGAAGAAAACTGGAAGAAAAAGGTTCCTAAAGATCTCAGCGCAGTTATTATTAGGGATAAAAAGGGTATGTTTGTTTTAAACTCCTAGAAGGGAGGTAAATTTCTTGATGATTGGGTCTTTGTTTTACCAAAGCATGATCAATAAGTAAAGTGAAATATTTGGTCTGTTCTCCATAATGTCAAAATTAGAGTAAACAGCTATGCAAATTTTATGCCAAAGGTTAAGTTCACAGGAAAAATTATGTCCCAAAAACTGTCTGTAAATTGTGTGTTGCCAATGAGAAGTTAGTGTTTCTCCTGGGCATATTGATTCAAGAATATCAACAGTTTTAACTACTGATATATCTGAAAACCTTTGTGTTTCTAGGAAATTATGTCCCTCTGTCTACATTAGGTATCCCAAGGACTACCTGAGGCTTGGGCCCTTTAATTCGCAATTTCTAATCAAAAAGGATTGCTATTTATCAACGTATCCGAGACATCTTTGAAAAACTTTATCATTGAATTCTTTGATAATCATTTGTATAAATATCAACATTTGAATTCATGTAAAGGTCAAGGTGATCGTCCCGTGAGTATCGCTGACCGACTGTCCTGTTTGGAAGTTTCATCACAGAAGTGGACAGCTCAAAAAGGCGTAGAAAATGACGCTACACAATTCACGGTGGAAGGCAAAATGGCCGGTAAGTTAACAATAATCACGTCAGTGAATCCATCTTTTTCAGACTGTTAGTCAAGTTGAATGTTATTTTAGTCATATTTTATGAGCATATTTGCAGGGGTCTGAAATGTCTTTCTCTCAAGCATCGTATCTATTATGCAAACCTGTAAGGTTGCTGCCAACCTGTCAATCAGTCACATGACCCCTCCCACACAGCAAATACTCGTCCATTGACAACTGTGATCTTTGAGGACTTTCTATGCAAAATGAATATTCAGTTTGTGAAAGTGGTAAAAATCGCTGTTTGGGTGATTGATAATACAGGGTTTGTGGGCTGATCTGCAAGTTTGGTTGTAAGATCTGAAGTTTGCATGATGAATACCTTACTCGGAGAGAACGATAGTTAAAGCAACTTGAGTAGGCTATTACTGATAGTATTGCCTAAAATGCTACTTGATAAGGAAAGTGCAAAGCATAAAATGTGCTTGAAATTTATTGTAGGTTTGATCGAACACCTAGCAGCTTTTAATTGATTACCAACCAGAATTTAAGCCATATTTTAGTTGAATGAAACAGTCTAAGCTTGTTAGCCAAAGTTCTTCACTGAGATGTGCATTTTCCTAAAATTGTTGGGTCAGTCATTAGATTACAATATCTGTCTGCATCTTTTAGGAATTTCCATTTTCTGAGTGCATGAACCAAATTTCTTCTACCAGAATGTCAATTTGCATGTTGAGTTATCCAGTTACAGTACATTCCTGCCCCATTTTCGGACACCAAAGTTCTTGTGGAAATATTGATGGAAATGGCGGGAATTCACCAAAGTCTACTCTACATTCAATGTTTCTGAAAAAAAAATTATCAGTTACAGTAGATTCCTGCCCCCATTTTCGGACACCAAAATTCTTGTGAACATATGAATGGAAATGGCGGGAATTCACCGAAGTCTACTCTACATTCAACGTTTCTGAAAAAAAAAATTATCAGTTACAGTAGATTCCTGCCCCTTTTTCGGACACCAAAGTTCTTGTGGAAATATTGATGGAAATGGCGGGAATTCACCAAAGTGTACTACTCTACATTCAATGATTCTTACAAAAATTAGAAGAATATTTTGACATAGTATGTCTTGGTTAGTTTTACTGTTCATGTACTAGTCACCCTCCTAGTTTGTTTAGTAAGTTTAGTCAATTTAGTACAACCCACTTGTTCATGTGCTAACTGCATCCCCTGTTTGTTGGTTGATCTAGGCAAGGCCGTACAACCAACAGCGAGCCCTCTGGTGGCCAGGAAGAGAAGGATACCGAAAAGTAACTCATTTAGACTAGCCAATAAAGGTAACGTCATCAACGGTTGGTTTGCTACTTTTAAGGTTTCAAAATCCAATGCAATATGAAGATGATCTACATTTTGGTGATTTATTGTGTCTGAAATCCTGATGGTTTTACCATACTGACAAAAAAGTGTGTTAAATTGCCTTTTCCTGTTTGTTCCTGTTTTGTTTTCCCATATTAATTTGATGGTGATTACCATATTCTTGTTTGAGACGATTCATATTTTGTCCAATGTATAGGACTCTATCTTAAGAAAATGTTGTCAGGAAAGTGAATTCCATATTATTTGGAAACTCTACTAGTATAAAGTGTTCTTCTTTTTGTACTCTACATGTTACCGTATTGTTGCACATTTAGGCGCATGCGCCTATGTATATGTAAAATGTGGGCTGTTTAATTTGATGAATATTTTCAGACTCCGAGTCAGCTGACACTTCACCCCCTCTGTCACCTGACAAAACACAGTTCAAGAAACCGGCGACACCTATTGTGCCACGTGCTAAAGTCAAAGAGGCTGTCCCTAGTAAGTGCTTATATGTGGTTTGTTCTATCTTATGGGAAATTAAAGTTGGTCCGTGGTTATTAGATGAAACTTGATGAAAATTAAAACTGAATCAGATTTATTATGATTGCATTATATTCTGCCACTTTTTGTATGCTACTTTTGCTAGAAACATGCCAGAGACATTTTTCTTTTCAAATAGCTCAATAAGTGGTTTTAGAAAAAAAATGAAATTGTGCTTGAGTCAAGTTTGCTTTACATTAGGTAATTTGGGTCATATTGTGTTTGACTCCAACATAACAAAAAATGATACTATTAGGTATATATACCTTTGGGTCAGCAGATGTATTGAAAATTCAAGTACACTGTATTTCGGCCAATTTTTGTCACATTCTTGGATTCAAAAACCTATAGTATCATCACAACAACAGAACACAAGAACTTGCATAGTATGACAAAAAATATTTTCTTTCTTTTTAGCAATTGTCACCAGTCACAATGACGATGATGATGATGACAAACCAAAAGAACGTAAAGTTGAAGTGATGAAAACGGATGAAGACTTTGACACATTCTTTGACTCAACATATAAATCAGACCAAAAGGTTGACATCTCGCTCGACGATTTAAATCTCATTGCAGAGAAGTCTAACAAAATGTAAGACATTTAAACTCAAACCTTAAGTTTCGTTCAAGTAGTATTGTGTGGAAATTTTCTTGAGATTATTGTAACTGTTATAACTTATTCTAATTTATAATTTTGCATACCAAGTAACATGCTTTGTTAAAAATGTTCAATAAAAAAGTTTTTCTATCGCAACATGTTTCGGTGATTACATCCTCCATTATCAGGCTTAATAAAATGACAAAAGGAGGCTGTGTTTAAATCACAATCGAACATATTCATGCGCAGTCTCCTCTTGACTCCTCATTGTATAATAAGGCTTGATAATGCTGGATACAATCACCAAAACATGTGATAAAAAAAACTTGGCTGGTTTTATACAAATTCTACCTCTGCCCAAACATTTATAAATATAAATGGGACATTGTTCAACTTCAGTCTTGCCACAACAAAGCGTGCCCCTCGACCTCAGAGGAGGGCGGCTGGTGCTAAAAACCCACTCAGGCAGTTAAAGGAACGGAAAGATATCCAGACAGAGTACACAGAGGTTAACACTGGTGCTGCGGAGAAAGAAGTGAAGAGGGTCAAGCGACAAGCTCGTAAGTCAATGAAATATCAAATGAACAATGCAAAAAATTGTTCATGGTCTCCTTAATTTCTTGATGGAAAAAAATTCACTTTCTGGATGAGTCAAGTTTTGCTGTAAATGAAATTGCAATAAATAATTGGCGACATGAAATGTACTTTCCACTTATAACAAAATCTTTTTCAAATGATGATAAACATTTCCTTTTAAATTTCTTTGAAGTGAGTCATTATTCAATAGCATTGTGGTAAATTTCAATTTTGTAGTTTTTACAAAAAAAAGGCTTTCTCTCGTATGTGTCACCATTTTCGAACTTGCCATGCAATATTCAGTTTTATCTTAAAAAAGAATGTTTAAATTCTTGCTACATTTAAGAAAACAGAAAAAATTCAGAACTGAACTGGGAATCAAAACCAGGTCTCCCTGATTGCCGGTCAGACGCTCTTTTATAATATTTGATAAAAATATTTAAATTGTTAGAGACAAACCTCTTGTAGTACACTTGATCCCTTTCTCTCAATTACCTGTTTTAAATTCCAGTTGCTGCTGATGCAGGTTTTGCCGAGGCTGCGCTCGCTGGCCTAGCTAGTAAAGAAAACTTCAAAAAGGTGGAGCTGCGATCATCTCAAGCTAACCCCATCATTGCTAACAGACTTGACCCATACCAAGATCTCATGCTTATACAGGTTAAAGGTAGGGGTTTCAGTCTTGAAATAGAATTTTCTTTTTCGATAGAAAAAAAGATTTTGCCGAACATATTGTTTATTTTAATGCATGTATATCGTCATCTTCCGATGACAGACGTTTCAGCCTGGCTGCACCGGGCTTTTCTCGATGACTGAAAAGAAAAGCTTGGTGTAGCTGGGCTGAAACGTCCGTAAGTGAATAATTTAACTACAATCGTCAACTTGGTATGCCGTTTGTGACCTAAAACATCTAGTATAAATAGAATTTTGCAACACAAGTCAAACCTAGCAAACATGGTCGGGTTTTTGCCATTTGGTGGTGAAAAAAGTAGTAAAAAGGTAGCAAATAATTTTAAGTTTTTGTAAAGAATAACATTTGTGTAACAAATGTAGTCTGTATTAAGGAATTTTAAGTTTAAATAAAGTGTTGACACAGAAAAATGTTGTGTTTCCAGGTCGTCGCCATGTCCAGGCACGTTTAGTTCAACCTGAAGCAGTGTCAGTAAATAGCGGCGATGTCTTCATTCTTGTCACTCCAGTCAAGGTGCTCTTATGGTTGGGCGAATATTGTAACGTCATTGAAAAAGCAAAGGTATGTTTATGTGTGGAATGTAAAGAAATTCTGTTAAGTTTGAAAATATTTGATTTTGACCATAACTGAAAATTAATATAATATATTTATAATTATATGTATCATGGTATACCAATAATTTTAAAACTTCTATGATAAGTTTTTTATGTCTTAAATTTGGAGTAAGAATCAATCAAGGCTCCTTATTATTCTACAAATGGATCAACATTTGGGTAAACCAACAATAGTAACAACTGCCATCAACATTCATGTTTTACCTGTTACCTGTCCTCCTGGCACCTGTTGTGGCGCATAAGACCATGGCATACATCTCTCCATGCTCTTCTATCATTTCATCTCACCTCTTTCCTTCTCAGCTGTCGTCTCCATGTCGTTTTTGGCCTTCCTCTCCTTCTGCTTCCTTCGGGAGTCCACGTGAGGGCAATCTTCGAATAATGTGAGTTATCTTTCCTCAGAACATGACCGATCCACTTCCATCTTCTTATTCGTATTGTATCACTTATGTTTTAGGCAGCAGATATTGCGACATTTATCCAGCAGAAAAAAGATCTTGGTTGTAAAGGTGCTAATGCTGTAGGCAATATTGAGGAGAAGAAACAACGTCTCAGTGCCGGCAAACAGTTCTGGCAGTGTCTTGGGGGTCAACAGTCATATGGTGGTAAGGGAGAGATAGTTAACGAAATTCACGTCCTCATGAGTATAACACTTGTGACATATTAGCCTCACCTCAATTCACCGTGGAGCAAAACCCCAATTAACTCTCAGCCCATTGTCCAGCTGAGATTGTAAATCTAATGCAGTGTAACTAGCAACTTATGAAGTTGACGATTTTTGAAAACAGTCAGAAGTCATGCACAATGCACACAATAGGATTAGCGAGCAAGGGTCATAACGCGTGATCGCTATCACCCGATAAATTACTGTAATTATGCAAGTGGCTCTTTCGTCAGGCAACACATCACACTGGCTCCGCACTCTGTGATGTTGGCAAATGCCGCAGTCCTCCGCAGTGTAATATGTGGGCAATCCAAAAGGACCAATGCTTTGTTGTACTACGTGTTCTTCAATGATCTTGGGGTCACAATGTTATTAGCATGTATAAAGCCTGTATTCTTAGCAAAATGTCTTGCATGATATTTTATTCCAACTGTAGACGGATTCTTTTGAGGAAGGATATTAGGGTGTGAGATGTATAATGCTGTTAATCTGCCAACGTAATCATGATGACAAAAATATTTGGAGTGACAATATTTTGAAAATGACAATGTTATGCAATGATGATCCCTCATAAAAGTGAGTGTCGGTAAAGTAAAATTAATGTATTAAAATTAACAGCTTTTCTTTTTTATTTACAGACATATTCGTCCGTTTTTATCAACGCTGTCTCATGTTTATTGGACTGTCCTTATCGGCATTTTATATTGCATCTTGCATCATCATCCCTGATAATTTCATTGCAGACGCTGGTCCCCTGGAGGAGGATGAATTCTATGAACAGTCTATGATTGACTCCAATAAGATCTACACAGTGGAGGGTGATGAGCTGGTGCCACACACTGAGTTCTGGGGCAACATGCCCAGGCATGAAATGTTACAAAGTACTGAGGTTAGTAACGCTAACACTTCCAAATCAGCCATCTTGTCTATTGACTCAAGACACTCGTCTTTTCCATGCCACACTGATGTGTTAAAAGCGTACTACAAGCCTTATGGCAACTGTCACATGAATAGGCTAATGGGCCTTCAAGCATGGCTCACAGTTGCAAAAAGCACAGTTTACAAACGCACTCAAAACACAGGTTTGAAGGCCTGTTAGCTGTGTTTATGTGACAGTCACCGTATATTTGCAACCATAAGCCATTAAGTATAATGCTAAGCCAGGTGGAAAAGCTCATTTAGTGGAAATTGTACTTCAATCTTTAATCATTGAGCAAGACACTGTACTGGCTGCGGCCTTTCTCAAACTGTCACTTGGAATGAGCATCAGGTAGTAATCTGTATTGTACTAGTGTCCTGCAAGGGAAATCCATAGTTCTCCTCAGCTCACGCCAAAGAAACTGGGATAGTCTTAATTTAGCATGGCTCAAAGGAAGATTTACTTACAAATGGAACTTAAAAAGAGATAAATTTCAGGACTCGTAGATATCTCTCATAATTGAATTATTTTTGCAGGCATATGTGTTTGATTTTGGCTCAGAAATGTACCTCTGGCAGGGAAAGCAAGTGCCGCTCGAGAAGAGAAAAGTGTCGTTAAAACTGGCCAAACAAGCGTGGGAGGCCGGATACGATTATAGTGACTGTGATATTAACCCCCTCTATCCCCTGCAAAGTAAGTTAATGTTTGATGTAGAAAAATTCTGGAATTAAATGTTAATTACAAGGAAGCATTTAACTGTTTGTTTTCTAAAGTGGTGAATTTACTAATAATTATTTGTTGCACTCATGACTGAATCTGTGTTCACTTCTTTATTATTTTAATAATGAAAATTGTGAAGAAAATAAGAACAAGACGATAACTGATTTGCAAAAATTGAATGGTAATTAGCAAAATACTTAAAAAATAATAATCAAAACATATCCAAAAATATCTTATCCTTTACAAATTTTAGAAAAATCTTAACACAGTTCTATTCTGTTTTCAAGTTAATACCAACTGTTAAATTATTTTCAGCTGATGAGAAAAAGTTTCCAAAGAAAAGCAGCAAGCGTCCTGAGTGGGGGCTGTTTGGAAAAGTCAATGAAAATATGGAAACAATATTATTCCGTGAAAAGTTTATAAACTGGCCAGATTCATCTCGCCTCATCAAATGTAAAGGTCCAGACGCTGTATCTGAAGATGTAAGTTTGATGTTTTCCGCATCATGGTAAACAATTTCTCTGTAAATATGAATAATATGTTATAACTCACTAGTTCCCCTGATCGCTTTATCATTAATTTTCTTAAATTCATCTGTCGTGAGGAGAAATTTACGAAATCGAAGACTCGAGTAAATTTCTCCTCAGATGAAAATAAAATCTAGATAGAAAAGAACGACTGAAATTTCTTATTCATTCTTCATAATAATTCCAATAATTGAATCTTTCACTGAATAGGAAACACCTTTGTTCTGTAACATTTATGTCCTATTCAGGGAAAGATTCGATTATTGGAATTATTATGAAGAATGAATAAGAAATTTCAGTCATTGTTTTCTAACGAATATTTTTGTTTTTAATTGATAATCTGTGAAATAATCCAAAGTTGTTCATTGGCATTACTAGTATCAAAAATTGTTAACTATCACATCTTCTGTGCAGAAATGGAGACTTAATTATTTGTCACTCACTAAAAGTTTGAATGGTCTGAATGATATGAAAAATGAACTTCGATTTCTGTGTATTAACAGGCTGATCCAGTTCTAGAGTTGAAACCATATGATGCCAAACTGATGATTCAAGAAAATAAAAGCCCAGTTTCACTGATGTTAGAGGGAAGCCATGTTGGTAGAGGCACACACTGGTAAATGCTGTTTTTTAATACAAATCTATTGATAGTCTTCTTTATTCTAATAAAACATGCCGATGGATTTTTATGTTCAATTTTAATTAAGATTAAATTTTTTTTTAAATGGCCAAATTGGCAAAGTTACCCTGCTGATTGATATAAATCACCGATTGAAAAAGCATTTAATAAAATGATTTTGGAGCTGATATCTTCAATGGAAAGGAACTTTTTGCAGTTTCTTTGATATTCATTACATCTCAAAATTCATTATTCTTTAATTTTAATGTTTTTAGGCAAGAGGAGGTAGAAAATCTGCAACGTGAGTTTGAGATCAAGACGCTCAAGACGACAGTCTGGCACGTGATGGAATATGACCACTATAAGCTCACACCAGAGAGCTATGGACAGTTCCATAATGGCGACACCTACGTCGTCCGATGGCAATATATGATCAATCAATCAGGTAAGAAATTCAGATGAATCAGTAGATTTTTAAACATCAGCCCAGGCTAAAATATGGAGATGCCAAGGTTAGGCACCTTGGTATAGCCCCTTCAGAGAAATTTAAAATTTAATTAATTTTTTACATCCATAGAAGGTTATTTGGAAATATGAAGCAATTATTTCTATGAAGTTAGATATCTGCAAGTTTTAATGTATCAAGATCATTTCTGGCTCCCTCTGTTGGCCTATTTATTTTGGTTGTCATACCTTCAAAGTATTTCCTGTAAAACCCTTTGGTGGCAGTAAAAGTCCCACTGCCCGATGATCATCACTAATGTGGGCACATGTCTTAAACATTGCTCTAAAAACTTATTATTCAGATTTGAAGACACTGAATGTCATGGTGCCAAACAGACATTATTCTAACGAACATTAATTTGGGAATTTTCATCTTTCTCAACTATGAAATCAATATTTTAGGTTTGAAGACTCTGAAGGGTCAGGCAGCCAAACAGACATTGACTGGACGGGAGCGTTGTGCCTACTTCTTCTGGCAGGGTGATGATTCGGCAATCAGTGACAAGGGGGCGTCGGCTCTCATGACGGTGGAACTTGATGAAGAGAGGGGGCCACAGGTAACGTCTAATGATATTGTAGAAAATAGTTTGTGAGAATGGTATCAAGTTATCAGAAAATTGTGAACATCTCACTCACTGCAGCGTTATAAGATTTAATTTATTCTATATGATTTAATAATGAATAAAAAGAACAACTATTACTTGATATAATCATTTAACCAAGTACTCACAGCTAAAAGTTAAAGCTTTAGAAAGCTTTCAATGACGATCCGCCATCTT
>JAOXYC010026679.1:0-15113 GCA_028565715.1 Phoronis pallida
GGGGGGTCCCAAAATCATGCTTTTCGTGCGTACGTACTAAATGGATGGTCCCTAATATCATATCCAGTGTTGACCACAAAAACTGTACTCTTGACTTGATTTGAAAAAAAATTGCAACGTAATGCATTTTTAACTAAAAAAGTATTAAAATCAACTTTTTTTTAAATAAAAGTGATATTTTCAACTGTACAACAAAAAAGGCATTTGAATTAAACATAATTTATTATTTTTATGGTGAAAATCTATTTTCTACACATCCATGTGACTCGTTAAATACTTGATTGATATATACACACATTTTACTATTCATCACAACATCAATTAAACCACAAGGCCTAGAACACAATCAGAGATACTTCTGCAAAAATATATTTTTAAAGAAATATTTTATTATTTTTTTCAAACTCGTCCTCAAAATTAAAAATGACCTGGAGTTTAATTTCAAACCCGTGTCATTTCCTTTTCTCGTTCAAATAATTGTGGACTATTTTTTAAAAATTAATGGTGATTTGCGGTTCTAGACCTTCAAATAATAATAATAATACTAACAAAACTGCAGTGCAAATTTATTGGGACCATGATCTCCGTGACTGATATTGAAGAGAGTTTGCACTCATTGTCATTAATGCAATGCACTGTTGCCTTAATATCATCAATGCCTTCAATCCAATGTTCAAATTAACAGAATGTCAAAGGATGTTCCAAATAGCTACCATAATTCATTGTGTCAATGCAAATGTGAGATATTATAAGTTGGGTGTGGTTTTTGTTACAGAGCAAAAAACTAACTTTTAAGCATAATATAAATGAACTTGAACCTGAGTGGACAAATGATTGGCACCAGGAAAGTAAAATCCAACAAAAGCGTCTCTTCAATAAAAAAAACTGACAGGGAGCAGTTAGCCAACATATTTATCACACAAGCTAATAAACTGCTCCTTAATTAGTCTACTAAATTGAAGAGACTTTGTCTGTGGCTAAGTTGTTGATGCTCAAATTTCATTAAGTACATAGTATTCTTGACTTGAAGCAAGAAGTTGTGACATCTATTGCATTGGGGGATTGTTGTAATCGACTTGGGATAATCAAGCACAGACCCAATAAATCACTTAAATGGACCCAAAAATCATACTTTAAACAGTTATTTAAATTAACCTACTGATGATATAAAAATGCATTGTGAATGTTATGAATATCAATGTTAAGTTCTAACTTATAAACATAAATACAATCAATATTTACCATTTTGATATTTTGTCATTGATATCAACTCGTTAACAATACACCAGCATTATTAACAGTGCTCGGTGTATAATTGTCATGGAACTAAATCTCTATACCAGTACTCACAAAACATTGTAATTAACAAATAAATGTATGTAATTAACTCAAGTGTATCTCAAATCACTAAGAAAAGTCCCAATTTTTTAAAAGTTAACACCATGATTTAAAATTCATGGTGTTAACTGCAATCTTAGATCATTTATAGAGAAACACATTGTGCTTGTAACCTAATTCGGTTGAGTGCGAGTGCTGTAATCTACAGTGTTGAATGGTGCCCTATGTTGTTCAACTGTCCTCTAAAATAACATTTCCTAGCACACAAGAGCTCCTACGTCATCTTTTGCTGATATTAGTGCTCTCGTAGCGCCCTCAGTTGGCCCAAGAATATTCTTATTCAACGGCACACATAAGCACTGACACTGCTAACCAATCACTTTCCCACTGTGACATTCAAACATTTAAGAGCTAACGTAGGCGAGCTCATGCCCTAGCAAATGCTAAAATAAGGTCCTGATGAAAGTGTGAGCAAAATTTATAAAACAAGCAAATTAATATACATTAAAAGTCAGATTATTAATTAAGTACCTTTCTTAAACTTAGGGGCATCACAGCAGGTCAAATAGATTGATTGGTTTACCAGTTATTATAAAATGAATGAAAACTTAGTTCAACCAAAAACCTTTTAATTGATAAGACGGTCAACTCTCACGATTGGTCATCAAATTATTTAGCAAATATATGTTATCCCAACAATATTCCGTTAATCACTTTTGTAGTTATTGTAGCTCAAAATTTTTTTCATCTGATGGCATTGTAATGTTATAATGTGGCTTTCTTGCGCTTGGTACTGCAAGTAGCGCCCTGCCTGCTGTAAGAAAAATTTGCATGCACGCTATTTCAGACCGCAACATTGTAGAGTTGACCGTCTCTATATATATGGCCTCTGGTTCAAATGGTTTTATGGGTGCGTACTGTCTGTACTTATTTCACCAATACTGAATTTTTAGTCCAGTGATGTAGTCTTGGCCTATATTTTGGTCATATCTTGTCAGAAGTCCAGGATGTTCTTGGTGAAGGTAATCTTCATCTATACTTTGTCTTGTACGTAATCGAGTAAAGCTTTTCTTGACCCATTAGAAATATTGGAAGGTGTTCGTCTGGGTGTTGTTGGGCCTCGGAGAAAAACCTGCAAAAAGTAAAACATTCAGTTAAAAATGTGACAGATGCAACATGACTGTAATATCTTATGGTATTATTATATTAAAACAATGAGAATTTTGTTTGCTTGACTTCTTCGCCCAGAATTTCCGACTTTATCTGGACTCAGTTCTTCACAATTAACCAACCCCATCAATTACTTCAAGACCAGTTCCTCATTAAACTGAACTCCAGGCCCTTCGACTCCGGTTGAGGGACTTCCGGGTTTTTTACCAAAAGTAGGAGACTGTGTCTAAGCGGAGTGACGTAATCAACATAATACTTAGCGAGACTTGATTATCGCGTAGGGAGAACAGACCATGGTTTGAGATGGGCTGTTGGAGAGACTAGTTCCTCATGTGACCGACTTGTATTGATTTGTGATTGAAAAATGTTGAGTGTAGAACATTGTGCACAGATTTAAGACCCTCACGTTCCTTTCCACCACTTCATATTATGCAAGTACTTCAGACTTGTATGTCCAAATCATACATAGACTGAAATTATTTGATGGCATGTGTTTACGATGAAAGGAAATGTTCATAGTCTCCATGTTCAAAAACTTATTCACTTCTCAGGGGACAGTTGGGTATAATTGAGACATCAAACATTTCCCCCTGCATTCAATGGGTCTTGGTAAGTGATCAAGACCCGTTGAATGTGGCTGGAAACGTTTGATGTCTCAAACCAACCATCTCCTAGTATTAAAAGTGAATAAGTTTTGAACAGACTTGAATTTTTAAAAAAATTCTTATACCAATCAAAAAACTGTTATTTAGGGCCGGTTTGTTTCAATAAGTTTACTTGCTATTACAAATAGCATAAACACCATCTTTCTCCTGGAAACCTATACTTCAGATGTTCCATGCTTTCTTAAAAGATTGAACCTTAATAATGTTTTCAAATCCGCAGTAGACCTTCGGACACATTAAACAGTTAATGATGAGGTTTACATGTTGTCAACAAGGAAAATGATATAATTGATAACAACTAGAGGCATTATATGCAATGGCATATGCATGAATATTGTTAGACATCCAGTTGTAGATTGAAGATATTATATGAATTTAAGTCAAATACTGGAACTTACTTATTAAACGTGACATTGCGTTGACGATATGGACGCAACGTCACGTTTAGTAAGTTCCAGTATTTGACTTAAATTCATATAATATATGCAATGGCCTTTTAAGGTTAAAACCCTCCAAAGCCCAGCACTCTGCAGTAGGAATGACAGCCCGTTGCCGTTGGGACCACCGTTGGCGTGCCTTTGGTGCGGGCCTATGGAAGGTGCGCATTTTGGAGAGCCAATGAATCGACGGTGTCTTTGATCCAACCCTTTTTCTGTTGGCATACTAATGAGCTCATTAGCATACCGCCATTGATGGACAATGGGATAACTAGCTGGGCCAGTCCGTGTAAATTCAGGGCGGGGACGTCGTGGGCCGCCATCTTGAGGGGGTGCGCCGTACATGTTCTTAGGCTGCTTGAAACGTTCCGTATATGGAACGCCAGGCCTTGCAGGGTTAATTCAACTCAGGATTTTGGATAATTTCAATGTAACCCTTCTTTAAAAAGAATAATTGACAAAATAAAAGAATTATTTGAACAGAAACTAGAAATTGAAACTTGTAAAGAGTTGATTCACCTCGGCATGCATGATTATCCTGCAGTAAAGTGATAAGAATTCAAATTGATTATTTCGACAACTGAAATACTAAGTCTAGGTATTTAAATTGGTCAGGATAAAGTTTCCATATTTTATGCGGCAACTTAGCTGTAAGTCTGAGATCACTTTTGTGTGCAACAAGTGAATCAACTTAAGAGACGTGCATGAAAATAAGATTAAGTAACATCAAGAATTTGAAATATGAAAATTTTCTAGCCAAAAAGTCTTCATGAATCAAATAATGATTGCAAGTTAAATCGGCCCATGATAACTAACTATTGGATGGTTGAAGCATAAGAGAATAGGAAAGCGATTGTATAATACTTATGATGTCCTGTCAGAGTTCATTAAGGTTGTTAATCACCAATATTGCGAGTGTTTTCCTTTCAGAAACGGTCAAATTTTCCAAAAAGGGTGCGGAATAATTCCGCGCTCTTAAATTTTTAGAAATTGCTTAATATGAAACTGTTATATTCGTTTTTTTAATTGCACTGTCGCGGAATCATGCAGAATAATTCAGAGCGGAATTATTCCGCATGTTCCGCGGAATAGTGCGGAATATTCCGCGCGGGATAATTCAATTTTCTTCAATTTTTAAAAGAGTAACAAAATCATGCAATATAAAAAGTTCATAGTGAATCGAAGGTTTGACACATCAAACTTCAATATCTATTGTGAATGGTAATAGAATGAACACTGATAAAGGCTTGGGTAGACCTTAGTTGGTGTTGTGTGTTCATCAGGCATGCTAGTTGTGTGTTGTACGACGTTGCATGCATGCAGTATTTACATGCAGATTAGAATACACTACCTGGTCTCGACTAACTGAACGATAATGAACTTGGTCTCGACTGACTGAGCGATGGTTACTTACAGATGTACGATAAATTAAGGAGCTCTACAATAAACAGCACGTAATGTACTTAATATTGTAGAATATGTGCCTAATTCTTCAAGATTTGCTTTAACATGAAACTGACCTTTGATATTCAATCTTTTTAGTTGTAAACCACTAGTACAGGAAATGTGTTTTGACAATATGCTTGAAATCACTTTAATTATTCAAATGTCAGTTATTTGGTTTGTGAAAAAGTTCAAACAATGAAAAGTACGACAAAGTTCAATTTAAATTGAGATAAGCAAAGATGGAATTTTGATTTTGATACTTCCATTCCAAAATATCTGTCATTGAAAGTTTTGTGGATTACCAGAACTTATTCTTTACGAAAATACTTGTTAGACCAAGTTTTTAATGATGTTACTCAAAATACTACAAAATGATAGATTCCTCAACAACTAGTTTATCTCAGAACTGTTTTGTTTACAAATAAATGATAATGATATATAACTGATCTAAGCATTTTGTAATAAGGAAGCGGCAATTTGTAAAACAAGCTAAGCGTGCCAGACGTTTCGATTGAATACTGCCATAGAAAAACATCCGTTATCTCAGCAACAAAATTGTAATTACGAAATCTTGTGAATTCCTTAGAAAAAAACTTTAAAATTTGATAAACTTAATTTCATGGCATCTTTTTGTTTTATTGCAGCAAGCAATGCCGGTTTCATCTTCAGAATTATTGATTGTAAGTGGCTGAAAAAACCTATGAAACAAATGTTTCATGTCGTGTTGCTATGGCAGTATTACACAACAGTAAACTGAATCAACCAATCAGATGCTGACCTCATCTTCACCATTTTCTCGTGACACTGTTGGTGAAATCCTGTCCGATGCCAGTGAGGATGACGAACATGATGACCCATCACTCCCCAAGAGGTCGCTACTTGTACGTACGCTAGCTGATGAGAGTAAAACTGACTGCAGCACTTCACACAGTCTTTTGAAACGACGTGCTGGACCTGAGGTAAAAGCCAAGTGCTTAATTAATAGAACTGATAGAGAAATAAAATGTATCAAAATTGTAAAATTATAAGCCAGTTGCATGGAGTGATTTCAAATAAAATTAACAGGTCGGGAAACCTCTATGCAACTGATTAATAGTTCTTCAATTTTAATAGACTTCCCCAACCATGTTGATATGTGAAAGCACATTAAGGCAATTTAAAAATATCTTTAATTCATATTTTGCCAAAATGGGAACATAATTTTCATTTCAAATTTTTTTCACAATGCACTTTGTCTTCCATACGAATAACTTGTTAACATATACCACAAATATTCAAAGGCCATTCTGAGCGGTAACATCTAGGCTTCCTACGCCATCAGCCTAGGTTCGAAACATGCCAGTGCCATGTTAAGGAGGACATTCTTTAGTCATTAATGCCTCTTTTCCCATTGTGTGCGATAATATGCTCTAGGAAATCTAGTAAAATTGAAAAAGTTATGAAGATTTTTTTGTAACCAAAAAATCATCATTTTTGACTGACATGTTGATTATTACCTTAAGTTTATTAAAATAAAGTTGCTTGCCAAGTTGCCATAACTTAAGACCGAGTAAATTTTGTCTAAGAATGATATATTACCTGCTAAATGAATGAAGGTGACTAAGAATGTCGTAGAACTGTGCTTTGACATTGTAATGTCGACTTGGAACTTGACATTACGACTAAACATGGATGAACCGCCTGACCTACGATATTCAGCGCGGAATGACGATGGTGAAATGACTGTGTGGATTATATCTGGAGTCTGAAACAATAAAATGAATTGTACAATATAGACTGAACATTGATGAATCGTCTGATCTATGATACAGTGGCTATTTGTTAAAGAATAACTGTCTCGTCGTTGGTCCCGATCTGGCGTCAAAATTCAAATCAACTAGACATTTTGTGTATGAGTCATTTGATGAACACAACTAACTTGCATCTGAGTCTAAAAATTCATAAAAATCTCTAAGGGGGGATTTGAGAGGTGTTTATCCCAAAAATAATAAAATCAGACACAAAAGCTCTCAAATCACCCCTTTGCAGATTTTTTTGACTCAGATGCAAGTAAGTTATGTTCAACAAGGGACTCATACACAACATTTCTAGTTGATTTGCGATTTGATGCCAGATTTGGTTGGACCAACGAGGAGACAGTATCTTTAAGCTACACCTGCTAGTGAATAAATCAATAATTATTTGAATGTCTGAAAAGTGGATATAATTAAAGAGATCACTGTTGTGACCACGATTAATTATATAGATAAATTTGGAATCTGAAAACATTTGAATGTCAAATCTGAAGTGGGTTTTTAAGTAAAATCTGTGTTTTCTTGAAGAATTGTTACTTACAGCAAGGAATGCATGAACAAGTTCAGCCTTAATCTGGTTGAGAGGTTTATCTTGTATAGTGACTGTGACCACATGATCTTCTCGATCTCCGTGCATTAACGTACCAAACCATGACTTTTTAGAAACTCTGAAAGAAAGGCAATGTATTAAGGAAAATTTGGTAACCAATAAATTTTCTAATCTTATCTATTTAAATATGTAAAACAACAATTAAAAGAATGACACACTCTAATACATTATGTTGAATCAGACTTCATTTTTGCAGATAAACTCAAGTAGTTAGATCACTCATCCATAATTCAGTGGATTGATGAATTTAGCCAACTTCCGTTTGTTATATATTCATTGCTGGCTGTTTTCAATTTATTTTATCGAAGCAATGACAGTTAAGTGTCTGGAACAAGTACACAACCTAGGTAATGATCATTATTTATTAACTTGAGAAAATAGTTGAACCTGGAACCACTCAGCAATGAATGGTCTCTAATCCATTATTATGCCAGACATTGGGTTAGCATTAGGTAGCTGTAAGCCTTGCAATGATACCAAGTGATGTTATATCTTGACGTGAAACTCTTGTGACTTTAACAAACTGGAATAATATGAGCGGTATGTTCAGCCAACAATACTTACTCGGGTGATGAATCTGGTGTCATATTAATCTCATCTGCTCCGTGTTTATTCCGCCTGTGAAACCTTGGTGAGCCCAGGAAACTATTTTTTATTGTATGTAACCTCAGTCTCCAGGCAGCCTGAGAGCTCGGAGAATCTGGTGGGGTCGGGACAGGACTGGAGCTGGGAGTTGTGCGAGGGGTAACGCGTGGAGTGGAGCGAGGGGTGGTACGTGGGGTAGTACGCGGGGTTGTACGTGGGGTCGTACGAGGGGTAACCTGAGGACTTTGGTATGGCGAGACACCTGGACTTGAGAAGCTGGAGGAGAGACTGTTCTTTCGCCTGGAATACAAAATTATTAGATTGTTGAACTGATGAAACTGTATGTGCAGAGAAGGTTGAACAACTTATCATCAAGAAATTGTATTCTACTTTTAAGTATTTAAATACTCTTTACTCAAGAAACTATCAGTCTTTGACAATATAAAATTGCATGTTCAAATCGGAAGTTTTAGTTTAAAAAAAAAACGTCTTTACTTCCAATGCAGTAAAATCTCTTGCTGATAACCAATCTTAGTTAATAACAAAAGAAGTTTCTGAATTCATTTTTCAATTACATTTGAAAGACTTACATCTGAGCCAGTGTTAATGCTCGGCGAGGCATTGTGGGTGATCCCTCGCTTATATTGCCTAGTGATAGTCGTGGTGAACTGTTGAGTCTCCTGGAATCTACACGTTTACGGGGTGGATCCGCTGGAATATTATCAGATATCAAGATAATGATAAAACATCTGATGACTAAGACCCGTCCGTAAAGCATATTTAACAAAATTTATCAAAATCAAGAACTTTGAAATATCAAGTTATGAACCAACAATTCCTTATAATAATTATTAGTAGTTACATAAACATTTTCATACAGAACTTTCTAGATAATCACTTCAATCAAAACACTCAGGCATTTGTCTTATTATAATAGTACAATTAATTTTGCTTTTAAATAAAACCTATAAATAATAACCCTTCAAACATTTTTCTTGATAATCAGAAACCTATTGGTTCTCACCTGAACTACACCGACTCTTAATATCACCCTCATCCTCAACAGAAGGATTCCGCACCTTCCGATCAAGAAGTAAAAAGTAGACGACTTTTTCAGTGTTGTGACTGGAATGAAACAAATAACAACATGACTAATCAGACTTGTGCGCTTGTAGTGTGCACTTCGTGTTACAGGGTTAGAATGACCATTTTTTGAGAAGACCGTGTCACCTATATTGAAATATATGACAAAAATATTATATTAATTTGACTCACAAAGATTGTGTGAGTAGTGAACTCAATTTACACAATCTCCTAGTTAGTCGAATTCATATATTTTTATCAAATAAAAGGTGGCGCTGTGTTCTTCATGGATGGGTAACTACACAAGGCTGGTGATACTGATCATATGTGCTCGTAAATTTCTAAAACTTGAGGTTAAAGTCAAAGCAATTACGTTTAACATTTAAGAAACAAAGAGCTATAATTATTCTCATGATGAACTGCGTTATTCAGGATCACAAACAAAGAATATATTCAACCAAGCAATCTTTAACTCAGATATTTGAGTTGCTCGTGACATGAAAGTCAACACCTCTTACTAGATTTGACACTAATTAATACCATGAACTTGCCAAGGCTAGATTTAACACTTACTATGAACTTGTTAAGGCTGTGACCAACTTCTCCCTGTCTTTAAAACACTGTAATGACGTCATTGTCCGTAGTACATCAGGGTCCACACAATCACGACCAGGAATGACTGTAGTCTGAAAGTATCAATTTTATAAAATAGGGAAAAAAAATAATTAACAATTAACAATAACATTGTTAAAGATTTTGTGATCAATATAAATAAATTTATTGAAAATTTGAAATTTGATTTAACCGTTAACTGATTTCTACTGAATTATATGATAAAATATGATTTAGTGTTCAAAACTTTTAACCTCAAAAAGTGATTGATACTGACATCAGCCTGTCCAGAAGGCGTGTCCACTACTTGTTTTTTTTTGTTAAGTCCAGTTAATCTAATGATGGCCAAGAATTAATTGCTAAGGAACACTGTTCAACATTATATGATTAAATTTTCGCTAATGCCAATAGAGGCTTAAATTGTAAAAGACTCCCCCCACAGAATACACATTTTTGATTTTTGATGAGGAGGAAAACTGTCCAGCCCTTGTTAATATTCCTGAAATTTACAATCAACACTTACAATAACCAAAGATGTCAATCAACCAAGAAAATAAGAAAATAATTCAAACTAAAACAAAAATGATAATGAACTTCTCCTCTGACAACACTTAATTACAACATGATTCTACACGAAATAATAACTGAATACAAAAAACATCTGCTTTAAATTAAAAAAATAACTTTCCATGATAAACTAATACCCAGGAGAGATGACTAGAATGTTGCAGGTGTAGACAATATAAAATACTAATATTGCACAAAAACAATTAATGTGTTTTTACCATCACTTTTAAAACTAAATATTCATCACAAGTAAACCTGGGTAGGCTATACAAACTCAAACCACAACATTCAAAGAATGAATATTTTCTACAGAGAAAAAATAATTGTTGACATTCAAGCTTTTAAAAACACACCATGCAGTAGTAATGATAACATTAACCAGGATTTTCATTGAGCAATGATGCCAACAGGAAAATGGCTTTTTCTTGAGGATGTACTTTCAGAAGCAAAGCAAACAATAGTTGAAAAGCAAAAAAAACTATCTTCCGAGTCATAAAATGTAACTGAATGAAAGTATCTAAAGCTTGGAGATACAAAATTTACAATCATAATAAAATACATCATTTGCAGAGTGGGAGATGAAGAAAAAACCTAAAATGAAGATAACCACGTTGGTGGGAAAAAACATTAAAACGTTGATAACAACCGTGCATAATGGGAGTACCTGAACAGTCTCAGACATTGGTAGTTCTATAGCTACACGACCGTCGCAATCCCTGTGAGCAGTTAAAACACTAACTAGGTCAAAATATATCGGGAACTCTCCTATAACACTCAACACTCGCTAAAATGAAGAAGCACTCAATGCCATATTGGTATGAGTGACGGCTTCATTTCAACACAGTTCAAAGTTGTGCTCTTTGACAATTCCATGTAAAATTGAAAGCTTTGAAATTCTCTTCTTGCTGCAAGTTCAGGCAAGAAGCTCAAAGGTTAGTAACAATAAGGAAACACCTCATGAAATTGTAATCAATTCATATTAAAAATATGCTGTTCCACTCAATGGTTCAACCTTGCATTAATTAATCTCAGAGAAAAGTTTGATTCAGGAATCATCATAGAGCACAACTTGAGGAAACTGAAATAAAATCATGTTTAAATAAATCATCATTAATACACTGAGTTTACCTGAACCATTTGATTCATGGGAAGTTCTAACTCAAAATCAACCTTAGATCCACTAGAAAATCACCAAATACTATCAATTACATGAACCAAGAGAAATTTTAAGATAATTATGCTTTCTTTGTATTCAAGACCACTACAATCTTTGCACCAGAAATCAACCAATCATGAAGTCATCAGCAACCCGTCAATTTCTGATAGAAGTATTATTTTACCAGAATCAGAATAAAAAGAGAATTTTTGTTCAGTTCACATTCAATGTTTTTTATCAACAAATGTTCATTGGTCAATTTATTTGGTCTCATAGCTATAGACAAGTTTTAAAATGCTAACATGCGTCCAACACCCTTCAGTTTTTAGCTATGAGGCACAGACTGACTGTTACACAATGCAAAAATTTTATTGATACTCAAAATACACTCTATTGTCTCTATTGCACACAAATGATGTATCAATACATCATTGGTTGAAAACCTGACTGTTTTCATTGTTTTCAACCAACGATGTATTGATGAAAATCTGCTGCCAAAGTATACTAAATCATGTATTAGTGGATAATCCCAAATCTGTTAGTTTTGATATTTCATGGGTGTAAACACAAAGTAACCCAACGCTGTGGACATAACATTGGTGTGTCAAAGTCAAACGTAAAATTAAACTTTAAACTTACTGTGACATCCAGGGATGTTTGTATATAGCTTCTAACTGAAAACAAACGTTAAACATTAAAATATATTTATCAATAAATCACATCACAACAAATTCTAAGAGTTTTCTTAAAAGATTATGAAATTATTGCTATGGGAAGCATTGTGAAATAAACGTTTCAATGAAACTAATTTCTCTTTCATTTAAAAACTATTATTCATTTAGTGCTGGTCTGGTATAAAGATTTCCTTTAGTTAATCTATTGTCCCCAATAACAAAGACTGAACACTTTACCAGAATTCTAAGCCTCTTGTAAACATAAAACATTTCTTCGGGGATAAAGATATAACACCTCACTCAATCAGATTGGAATGGAAACTTACTGATATTCTTTTGAATGGGTCGACCTCAATCATACGCCGTAGTAAACTCTGGCAATCAGGAGGTACAAAATGAGGTATATGAAACACGCCTTTCTTTACTTTCTCTAACAAGTTCCGTAAGTTGTCATCATCAAATGGTAAGGCACCCTGGAATAAAACAATGAGATATATGAAGCATGCCTTTCTTAACTTTCTCTAACAAGTTCATTGCTACTTAGCGATGTATGTCCATTAACTTTCTCTAATAAGTTCCCCAATAAGACAAGGCCGCCAGACGCATGACACTGACATATCAATACTCACAACTTTTACATGAAAATAAGTTCAAAAGAGGAAAGATGCACTCACCACTAACAAAGCGAACAATATGACCCCACAACTCCAGACATCTGCACGCCGACCATCATATTTTTCTCCCTAGAATAAGAAACGACTTGGATATCAGAATATGACGAGCAGACATCAAACTGTCATCTGGTAAAAAGATGTTTTTATAAGTGAAATTGGTTAATATATGGATAATGAAGTAAAATTTGTTAAGTAATAATTGCTCTTCTTCAGGTGTTTTTTTCAAAATTTTGGTTCTAATTTCTACTAGTAGAATTCCTTTGATGATACTGAATCGAAAAACCCAAACAAAACCTAAATAATAGTTTTGCACTTTCCATTTATTTTGAAGATTCTTGGCTAGCTACTTAATAAAGATAACAACAAGTTGAACATACCCGAATCACCTCAGGACAAGCATAATGTGGTGACCTGAAACAATAAACAACTCCATATTACTATTATAATACCATTGGTCCAGGAACCAAAACTTTGAACAAGTCAGACCACTAACTATTAATGAACCACCACCAAGGAGTCAGCCATGGGCCCTCACTCCTCATTGCGGAATGAGGCATGGGGATTTTTCACAGCCTTTTTTACCAAAGGGGAATTTTTGCATTTTTTTTTTTTTTAATTATTCATTTCTTTTGAAAAAAATATTCATCGCAATTTGTGATATCTTTACTTTCCTTATAACTTCAAATTGGGATTAATACAACAGAAGATTGTTCAATGAAATGATTGCTTTTTATTTTAAGGAAATTAAAAAGAAATGACCAAGTTTCTGATGGAAACAGCTGCTTTTTTGTTGGAAGTACAGTAAAGGGAATTTTTGCACATACAATGGGGAATTTTACAACTTTTTCTATTAAGAGAATTCCCTGTGACTTTAGAGACTTTTTGGAGGGAAATGGGTCCTGTAAACGGCCCCAAATTTGATAGATCGAGGGCACTAGAGCCTTTGTTGTGAATGAGAAAATCAACACCTATTTTCTAGGAAAACAAGTAATCAATCTGAGGTAGGTATGCACACATCTTCTCAAATCTATAAACTGAGGATTCAAAGATAATCTTCACACTGAAGCTTCATGTTAAAAACTGACTGACACAAACAATCTTGAGTAACCCGTGTAATTACATACCCACACCTTGAGTAACCCTTGTGCTAACATACCCTCAACTTGAGTAACTTGTGTTATTACATACCCTCAACTTGAGTAACCCGTGTTATTACATACCCACAACTTGAGTAACCCTTGTTATTTTATACCCACAACTTGAGTAACCTGTGTTATTACATACCCACAACTTGAGTAACCCGTGTTATTACATACCCACAACTTGAGTAACCCTTGTTATTTTATACCCACAACTTGAGTAACCTGTGTTATTACATACCCACAACTTGAGTAACATGTGAGATTACATACCCACAACTTGTCTCTAACATTGAGCCATCAACTTGTAGTGATGCCATTCCAAAGTCTGCAACACGTATATTGTTCTTCTCGTCTAGTAATAAGTTTTCAGGTTTTAAATCTCGGTGGCTGAAACATAAAATTTAGAATTACAACCAATCACAAAGAAACAGTTGACCATGTAATTTCCAATCAAAAGTGATTCTCACAATTCATGGGATGTAATAACACCTTTTATTGGATGAGATTTGAAAAATTATAGAACGACCTTTGATTTTTAAAATCGAATCCAATAAAAAGGTTTATTACTTCCCATGAATTGAAGAATCATTTATCACATAACATCACCAATTTGGGAAAAAATGTGGAGTTTTGAGTAACCCATTTTGACAGTTTGACTGGAGTACATAACGCATTAATGTTATGTCATAGTGTTATGGCACTAAATACAAGGGTAGTTGATGTGATGAAATCTGAGTATAAAACCATACATGGTCTCTTCAACATGACATAACAAACAGAGATGTTTCTAAGTTATAGGTACATTAACTTGGCTTTCTTCAGAAACCTGAAGCCTAACAACCACTTCTAACTCAAAATATCCACACTGACATACAAGACATTTTTACGTCAGCGTGAAAAGTAAGAAGATAGATTACAACAAAGAAAATGACTTGACCAACAAAAACATATGAAACACCATTATTAGGTATTAAATCTTTTGAGGCAACTCATTGTCAGGCACAGGATCAGAAGCAGTGGAGGTCTCTTCTTGAAGTCTTATGTGCCACCTAAGCACCAAGAGACCTAAGCAAGTTTTAGGTAACGCCAGTGGTTTAGTTAGTTGTTATGCTTCAACAGTTTAGTATGGCTAGACGCCGATTGGCGTCGCTGCATATGTAT
>JAOXYC010027790.1:0-15110 GCA_028565715.1 Phoronis pallida
GGTGCAGTGGATAGGTTACGACCAATGAAAGATCTTACATGGTCGGCCTTCCGGCAGATATTGTCAATGTGTCCATTGATGTAATGAACATTGACTAGGACTACTAATGGTGAGTTTAAGACTTTATTTGTTTAGAAGAGAGTGTTGTATTACTGGAGTTTGGTGATGTTTTATTTTCCGGGAAAAAAATGGCGATCTGTCCTTTCTCTCCTTTACCCTCACTAATAGGCATAGGGCGATGCAATTAGCATCTGAAAGATGCTAATTGACAGTCACCTATGACATGGTAGAGGGTTCGACCTAGTCGATCCCATCAACCCATTGAGGTAGGGTTGATAACACTGTATGAAATTTATAAACTACTTCAGTAGGTTGATGGTATCGACCAGGTTCGACCATGTGGGGCATGTGCCACATACTGAACATAGACTGAATGACCTGATTCAGAAATTGACAGTTTTTACTAATTTTAGCATAGGTTTCATTTTTTTTTACGCTAGTTAACTCATTTGTTCATTTGTTGTTTAAATCTTCAGGTTTTAAATGCAATTTGAACACATCGAATGCTAACAGAAAGTCTTTTCGGAGTTCTCAGATGTCCAATAACTACCTATTTGTCTTTGCAAATAAGAATGGATGCCACTACAAAGTGACAACCTTTCCATAACTTTGCAAACTTGGCCGACCATTTTTCCATGCATGCGGTTTTGCAATACTTACATTGACAAGATATCATTTCGAAATAAAATTTTCTATTTATGATCAATTTACACAAAACAACAGAGACTAAAAGTAGCAAATAAATGGAAATGTGCAAATTTGGTAACATTTGACGACGTAAAACGGACATTTGAATATATTTTGCACATTCCATAACCACAGTACCCACGGATAAACAAGTAACTTTTCATTATACAGGTACAATGGCGAACAGTGAAGAGGAGACGAAAAAATCAGGTTTATAAAAAAATTCCATAAGCTGTCAAATCGAGACAGACTGTTTTGTTGTTAAGGGTCAAAACTGTAAAGAAGGGTTTTGATGACTGATTATAGCCGAATTAGAGGAGTTCTTTCAATTTTACATCCTCGAAACAAGGAACTTCAAGACGCAAATTCAGATCTGGGAAATGTTTCAGTGTTTTGAATTTTTGCCAATTTAAAGTTGTACATCGCTACTTACGAATGTGAAATTATCAACTATTGAATAAGGTTAATTGCGTTGGAATTTGTGTTCTTCTTCTCTTCTTCCGATAGCTCCGCAATTGAGCGCATGCGCCTATATGCAAAATAATGCATTTTTCTCCAACTTTGTCTGCTTTGTCAACTCAAATTCCTGTAAAATTCTTACGGACGGTATCCAAGACCAGATGGCGCTGATGATAGCAACAGCAGCCGTAAACATACCAGAAGTGCCCGGATGCCAATATTATTGACTTATCATCCGGGCTTTTACCTCCCTCAACTTTTGCCAAGTCATGATGATGACGTAGGCCGCCGTCCGTGAGAATAGGCGCATGGTCCTAAAGGTTCCGTGATTAGGCGCTCCGGATATAGACTAACTTTTGACATGTTAATTTCAACACTCGTTTTAATCAATTGTCCCGCATTATACCATTATAGGCGCATTGGCCCACAGGTTCCGTGATTAGGGCGTATCCACAATTTGGCGCATGCGCTCAATTGTGGGGCTATACGTTACACATGTTGTGAACCTACAAGATACTGCAGTGACATCAGAGTACTGGAAAGTACAGGACCGATGAGTTGGCCCTGAGCTTACCTGGATCCTTTTCACCTTGGTTGTTAGAGAGCGTCAGCCTTGCACTTCCAGGGTTGCAGGTTCGAGACTGACTGAAGACGGATATTTTTCATGTGTGGTTCTCACCACACATTGCACCCTAACATTCACCTGTTCACCTGAACGAATAACTACCTTCCCTTCTTTCGAAAATCTCAATACGGGCGGCCTATGTGACTTGATGAAATATCTTGACGGCCGGGGCGTCAATATAACTGAGATCAACTGTAATGTACACATATTAACTTAGTGTTTTCGATAAAGAATGAAGGCAGTTACAACGAAAAATGATCAAACTGTATTGGTAAAACAAACGGGTGAAAACATTGCATTCGATAATTGATAATTCAACATAATTTGTAAGTAGCGATGTATGCGTTTAAGGTTTGGGAAGTTCCGGGGAATGTAGGCCTTAGAAGATGTATTGTAAATGAATTTAAAGTCATACATGATGCTTGGCTGGCTAGTGATCTTATGAATAGGACTGTAATGGATAGGGACTGAGTATAACATACCAAGTCCATTGCCCGGGTCCATAGGCTGAAACTCTGTGTGGTTGCCATAATTTTCCCCCAGTACAAGCAAAACACCTCTAAACTTTAATAAAGCATTGGTTTTACCAATTAGTTAGCAAATTCACCTTTAATGATCCATTTTACAATTCACTGCATCAACAAATGTCTTTATGCCGATATTCAGATATTCCGTGTTTTTGATCGCAGAAACCGACAACACAGAGTTTTACCCAGATAGCCAATCTGACTTGATAAAGAATTTAACTAAAATCAACCGTAAAATATTTTCTGTGTTTTCAATATATATGATGAAGGTAGTTATAGGTTTGGCAACGGAAATGATCAAATTTTGTATAGGAAATGTTCAAATGAAATGTCATTTCCATAGGTGATAATTTTACACACATTTGAAGCAATGTTTTTGACTGAAGTTCTATCCATACACAATTGACAAGATCATTTAAAATTCGTAATGGAAAAGGCAAGATTAGATATAGCGAAATAAGGGCACTTGTTCATTCATTGTATTGCCATTAATTAGTCAATCAACATACTTTGGTTTCTTATATTTTAGATACATGTAAAAGTGAATTTCCCAAGTATTGATCGGAACGATGAGTCAATGACCACCTGTGTTCCAATAATGTGTAGATACCTATGAATATAATGCACCCTGAACTAATACAAACTATAAAAAATCAGTTTTCACACCTTGATTGTTTTGAATTAGCAAATTGATAACCGTACTTCAATTTTAACAGTACTTCTTGAGCAGGGCTGGCCTCAGATGCAGATGCACGCAGCGACAGCAAGTCCTCTGGGGATGGACCGCAAGTGGGTGCCAAGAGGAAGTCAACAGAATCTTTATCAACACTTCCAAGTAAAAAAATCACATTCGGGCTGAAGAAGTCGGGGGATCAGCTTTCATCAAATGACAAGAACAAAGGACAAAAGATCACCATGGGGTTTGGAGGTGTGAAGAAGCCAGCTGCATCAGTACCAATAAAAATGAATCTCTCATGTCAAGTAAGTAATTAAAGAGTTGGATGAAGATGAGATTTTTTCAGTTTGCGAATGTCCCTTTAGAAGGTTTACATGTGGCATATATATGCCCATAGATTATGATGGCACAACGGGGCCCTCACCCGACTTTGGGGACTGGGGCCTGTGCCTTCAGAGGGGGGAATTTTCACATATTCTTGTTAGCAAGGGGGAATTTTCGCTGACTTTTTTGTTACAAGATGTTTTTAAAGTTGATTTTTTAAGATCTAATCAAAAAGATTTTTAAATCCTTAAAAGGATTTTCTAAGAATTGCTGTTAATTACTTTGGAAATCCAATTTTGGTAAGCTCAAACATTTATTTTTGGTGTTTAAACAGGACTTGTTAAGGTATATTTAACCTGAATTTTGAAGGGGGAATTTTTTCATTTTTGGGGGAATTTTGGGTCACTTCTTGGGGGGAATTTCCTGTGATTTTGGCATAAGTATAACACTCACACAGATTTGAAGTGTTTTAACAGTTGAGGTTTGGGCATTCTGAATAAAATATTTAGCACTTGGCCATTCTTAGATAAAAAAATCACTTTCACTGTGAGTGATTTATTTTATATTGCTCAGACACTGGCTGTTTTTTGTGAATGAAAAATCAGATCTCTGAATTGTATGCTATAAGGTTATTTAAGTTCAAAACAGTGTTCAGTTGTTTTTTGATTTCTTGTTTCAGAAACCTGCAGAGCCAACCCCTGTATTAAAACCTACAAGCAAAGCTGTTGCCAATGTGTTCAATGCTGATGATGAGGTCTGTTGTCTACCATTATGTGAAGTTACTGTCTTTGACTTTTATAATTTTATTGAATTGTTTTAAAGATAATCAAACAAGCTTTTTAAATAATATAAGAGTTAAACGATACTCACGACAATAAAATAAGGTACAATCGATAGCCTTTCGACAACAACCTGATGTATTATGTCATCACCACGACAGATGAACATTTATCGTTATAAGCTTTTTAAAGTTATAAAAAGGCCGATCGCCAGCGTTAAAACAATAAAATGCATTAAAATGTCACTCTTGTGCTGACGTGATATAAAAACGATATAAAATCCAGAGCTTTCGAATGTGTATTCTTCTTCAATGGCGTTACAATTTACAAAGGTGGACTTAAACTTTTCATTAAAAAGTGTAAATTGCTACCTGGATCACTCATCTGAGGGAGGCCCTGTCTGTTTGAAATACTTCTGCTAAACTTCTCTTTGCATGTTTGGTAAAGCCCCAGTCCCATTGTTGTGAATATTTTCTGTGAATTAATAGGAACTGATACGAGTGGAATATTATGCAATTGCATCGTGTTAGTTCGCAGCCACGAATTGCAAAAGTGGGACTGGGGCTTAAGGCCATTACTACTAAATGTCTATGGTATTTATCTTATGATTAACATGTTGGTTACAAACCACTTTTGCCTACAGTTTGGCGGATTATTTTATGTTGTTAAATATTTCAGAGTGATGAAGAGGAGATGCCAGCTGAGGCTAAAATGAGAATGAGGAACGTTGGAAGGTAAACTTATTAAACAAACTATTCTTTTAACACTAAATAGATTGATTCGACTGGTTTCATCTTTGAAATAAAAGTTCTTTGGTTCCTAGTCGGTTAATTTTACTCACTTTTAGATGTTTTAAACTAGATGGATTAGAGAAAGTCTCTATATTAAACAAGCTGGAGATCGTGCTATGAACAGAGAAATCGGGCACTATCAATTATCGGACATGTATATTATTGTGATTCGACAACCCAATGTATTCCTACGCTCAAGTATGGGCGCTAGCTCACATGCGCAGTCCAACAGAATCCACCATTTCTGATGAAGCCGTCTGACCAAGAAGGTGAAAGTATTAAAAGTGAGTGAAATTTACCGACTACGAACCAAAGAACTTTTATTTCAAAAAAACTATTCTTTTGTATTTCACTTAAAAGCGATGGCTATTCCAGCAAAAATGGGAAGGATTGGTGGCAGCTAGACTGAACTCCAGTCCCTTCGACTCCGTTTGAGGGACTGTGTCTATTGCAGAGGGTCTTCCGTTTTTTTTACCGAAAGTAGGAGACTGTACAAGTAGAGTAAAATAGATAAAAACGAAGTTAAAGACGAAATCCGGTATAAAAGATGTATATATTTGAAGAATAAAAACCCAAACAGTTTCGCCTCAAGGCTTGTACTTGTCATTACCCAGTGACCAAGCCTTGGCGAAACTGTTTGGGTTTTTATTCTTCAAATATATACATCTTTTATACCGGATTTCGTCTTAAACTTCGTTTTTATCTATTTTATTATGCGTCCGGTAATGGCTATACTGATTTTACAAGTAGAGTGACAAATCAACATATACTGAGCGATACCAAGAACCTATCACCTTAGAATCTTCAACTGCGCCGGCCGCGCTATGCTTAAATTGACGATATTTTTATCTCGGGTTTTTTAGTATAAAATTAGTAAGAGTTCGGTGGTTTTTTTAATCGATCTGAAAGTTTCATTGCAATCGTTACATTTGTCTATAAATTTGTTTTCAGATTTACTGCAACAGCAGCTGGACCAAACTCATTTGGTAAAGGTGGATTAGGATTTTGTGACCGTCGGAAAATGAAGGAGCGCGAACTACTGCAGAAGAGTGACGAACTTTGCGGTGACAAATGAGGGAGACAACTTAAAACATTTATAGGCATTTGTGGCAACCTAGCATTGTAAATTGAATATTATCAACGGCTGTGTCTTTGCTACCAGATTTTTCTTAAACTTTGATGAAACATTTTTCTGAAAAAAAGCTAGATATGTTATCAGTTTTGAGGGAAAGATGAACTTAAAGTTTTTTTGTTTAACTCGAACACAAAAAATGATCAATTTGTTTACACAAGAAACGCTTGTTAACATTACTGGGTTTAATAAGACTGATTGTTTAAAAACTTCCAGTGTAATCAGAATCGGTCACAGAACCATTGTGTACAGTAGAATAAGTTACTGTTGCTTCTCATGGTAACTGTCTCAGCATTGTTTAAATACAGTATGGTTTCCTGGGAAAAGATTTCAGGGGTGGGGAGGGGGTGGTAGGGCTGGGGAGAATGTTTTAACCTTTCTTGAAGGACCACAAAGGACCATGTTTTGAAATCCCACACAATTTTACTATGTTCTTTGTAGGGGTTCTCATTTTAATTCATAATTGCCATTCGTTATTGTATTTGGATTGTATGCTTGCAACTTACACTAAGTGTAATGTTATTCTAATCTAGATATTCATTCCCATTTCCCTGTTGTTATCTTATTGTTGTTATACCAGCGCACAAATTGTCAGCTGCTTGTACAGTACAAATCTCAAAGACTTGCCACCCACTGGAACACAAGTCAAACATTGTTTGACACAAAGTTCAGTTTTTGCAAATGGGTCTTTGAAGTTTCGTGCAAATTATTGTAGCATGATGATGCAATTATTTCCCTTGTAAAATTAGAATGCTAATTTTTTTTGCAATACAAACTTATAAAAGGAAGTCTTCTTTATTGTTGATTCTGAACTGGGTTTTTAACCATTTCACCTTTTGTGTCCAAATCTGCATAATACAAGTCCACAAAACCTGTTGCCCTATGACAATAATAATAATAATAATGTCGGTGCTTATATAGCGCTTTTTATTCAAAGCGCTTTACAATGATTATTATCCCAGGTTGCGGAACTTTTCACTCAAATAATGTTCTCAAATCAGCTGAGCCGCGTTAGCGCTACAAGCTTTCATTCTGATTCCTTCAAGAGTTTTTATAGTTTTTAAAACGGTTTTAAAAAGCCGTTTCTTAAAGCATTCAAATTTCGAGTTAAGTCCATGATCCAGATTCTATTAAAAAAGGTTGAAATTGTTTAAAACTCAAGGCATTAGCTTTAATAGTAAATTTACATAACATGCACACAAACATTTTTATTTTGAACTTTTGTCAGTTACTGAAAAATCGTGGGTGCAAAATGTCCATCAGATTTTGTGTGTTGATGCTATAGGACAACTGAACACAACTTTACTTAGTCCACCGTTTTCAGTGGCACCACTATTACCTTCGCTTCTTCCGGAAATCTCTATACAGGCCGCCTATGTGACTTGATGAAATATCTTGAGGGTGACAAGATAACTGAGATCAAGTGTAACTTTGTGTTTTCGATAAAGAATGAAGGTAGTAACACATTGGCAATGGAAAATGATCAAACTGTGTTAAAGAAACGGATGAAAACGTCGTATTTCAATAATTGATAATTCGACATTCGTAAGCAGCGATGTATGCGTTTAAGCAATGTGAAATTAGCAACTTTTGAATGAGGTCGCTTTGAGGGAGATTTTTTGGTGTGAATTGAATCTTGACATTAGTCCGAACACATGAATACCTTCGCTTCTTCCAGAAAACTACATCCATAGATATGTCAAATGTAACTTGATCAAATATCTACAATGGCTTACAAGAAAACTGAGATCAACTGTAATGAATGAAACTGTGTTTTCGATAAATGATGAAGGTAGTAATAAGGTTTTCCTGCGAGTTTGGCAACTGAAAACTATCAAATTGTGTAAAAGAAACAGATGAATTGCAGTAATTCAATAGTTGATAATTACACACTGGTAAATAGCGATGTGACTTTTAGTGCACTTCACACTTCTTGCTGAATGTTTGTGAAAAAGAGACTTACTCATTTTCATTTCCTTTATGCTTTAACAATTCTTCATAAATAAAACAAAATCCTTAGTTTCAAAGAATAATACTTATTTATTCAATTATAAATTGCTTACACATATCTTAACACATTTTCATGAACAATTTTTGTTGATGAACGTCAAATAAATCAAGGATTACCAAGTTTAATAATATTTTAAACACAAATTAATTACAAATGTCAACTTAATAAAATCTTATACAATTCAAAATAATAACTTAATAAATATGAACATGAAAAGAAAATGACCATTCATCACCATTATAAAGCACACCAGGTACATTTTTTCCACACCTGTGAATAATTAACCTTTTTATGCATATTTTTCCAAATGCCCTAATTTTACACAAATGTTACATAACATAACTTTTACTCTCAGTTCCCTATGCAAAGGAATTTGCCAAAAGCAGGTTTTCATTTACAAAGACATGAATGCGACCAAGATTTTTAAAAATGGAAATTTCTGGTCAAATTTAAAAACTACAACTACATTCATTGCACGATGATCCCATAACTAGACTACTAAAAATTTTGTCAATATTTTGAGAAATATTCAACAAAAAGCACAAAATAATTTGATTTCCAAATCTCAACTCCATCCTAAAAGTGGTGTCAGTGATGAATGAACACCTTTTACAGTAACATTTCCTTAGCAACAGAAACTTAGCAGTATAGCTTTTAAGCAACTTTTTTAGTTATGCAAATTAAAGTTCTCTAAAATGATTGGTTTTGTACAAAATGAGTAACGACCCTATAAAAACTCTTATTCTTAACAAAAATGGATATTATTTCTTAATGTATGCTTTGTGTTCCACAGACTACATGGTTTACTTAACGACCATGGAATGAGTTTATAACTTCAACTATCAATATTGCAAGACAGTATACTTTGTATAGTGGGTAGAATAATGACCGACAAAGATAGTTTGAAGCTACAAACCTTTGTGTTTAAGTTATTGAAATAAGCTTATAATGTGTTCTTATCTTAAAGTAATACTCATATTATTGTAAAAAATGTACTAATGTATAGAAAAATCCAGGAAACAATGTTTATATTGATATTGAAAAATAATTATCGTAATTTGAATTCCAAATTAAAAATTAACAAAGCGTAAAATGCTACTTAAAGAAGGAGACAGTTCTTAACTAATCCAGGTGTGTGAAGCAAAATAAAAAAATTCAGAAAAATCAACTGCAACATCCCAACGATGATATAACAGTTTAATGCCAAATTTATTGACATGTGAACATAGATTGAAGTGTTTGCTAAATTACAAGTTTTTCACAGAAAAAATCTATACATGATGTAGAATCAACCATGTCCAATTTAAGAATAACAAACATGTGAAAGTTTTCACACTTTATCCATCACATCAACCTTAGATTTCCAGTGGTGCGGACACTGGGTCATTTGTGAGTCCATATAATACCTCAAGGCATCGATGGCGGCCATTAACCGTCGTACGTGCCGAGAGTCTTTAACACAGCATTTCTTTAACTGTGGTTCACTCATTTCTTTGATAAAGTCCAGAGTGATGAAGCCGGCAGTATGAAACACATTGATATACATTGGAAGTCCGTTTACTATGAGGAAATCCTCCACGGATGAATATATATTGTCGTAGATCGGGTTAATACAGCTCTCTCCTAAGTTGTCATTTGGCACCTGTCAAAATAAAAACGGATGTTATACTTTAAGTTAATCACTACAGTTTTTGTATGTGATCTTTTCTTAGTCTAGCAAAAAGGACTGATGGTAGCAGTAAGTCCATTGAATTTCACATTGTGGAATGAAATTTTTATTTCGAACGAAGAAAGTTACTTCCTCTGCTTGTAATTTGTGAATAAGATTTAAATATCAAAAGAAGAACGTTATTTCCCTTCTTGTATTTTAGGCCATTAGGCAGACTCCCTTGGTCTTAAATTAAGACAGTGTTTGAACAATATAAAAATTATCGTTGATGAAACTTACAGCAATAAGTCCTAGTGCTTTCAATTGTTGACATCTGACATGTTCCATGGCCATAGCCATACTACGAATATCCTGACGACCAAGTTCCTCAGCATAACGCAGAACCAGGGCAGGTGGTATACCACAGAAACCAGCCTATAAATATGAAATATTTAGAATACATTTTCAAAAAAATCGCCAAAAATGTAATCTATTCAATATCTCGAGTCGTGTTTTAACAATTAAAAGATGAACTAAAATTATGTTTGTGCTTGTTGACCTGAAAATGCAATTGGCGCAATTCACTGTTGGGAACTGTACAAGGCATCTGTCAATTGAACACATTAAGATTGAAACTATTGCTTATTACGGGATCATATAGCCTCACTCACCATATCTGTGTAAGGCTCATCAGTCAGTTGAATCATCTCCTGCTGTAGTTTGGTAATCACAAGATTCTCGATAGATCCTCCAACAGGGCGAGCTGCTTGTTTCTGCGACATGGCGCGAGGTGATAGACTGGAGCTGGACTTTCTAGGCGACACAGGTGGCTTGGAACGAGGGCGTCCTTGAGGTGACATGGGGGGTGAGACGATGTTGGCGAAGCTTTGTAGGATCACATGATGCCCTTTGGTAGCATGAAGAGGCTGATTGTCATAGTGCGCTGATGATGTCATAGGTGTGTTCTGAGCATGTGCGGAGTGTGATGGCGAACCAGATGGTGTTGATGAGAGTGATGATGATGGTGATGATGTGATGATATTAAGTTGAGAGGTGTTGGCCTTGAGTGATACACTCCTGGCTGGTGCCTGGGGTTTGGGTTTGCGTGGAACGGTTGGCTGACCTTTAGCGGTCTTTGTCGGCGATGGAGGGGGAGATATAAAGTCATTAGGGGGGGATGTAATAGTAGCACTGGATGTGGTCGACACTGTCCTGCCGGAAACAGGTTTCGGTTTAAGCTGAGGTTTAGGACGCATTGATAACTGGTTCTCTTTATTATCCTCATCCAGTTTATCAAGAGTTTTAACAGTCTGAGTACACATGTCCTGAACCACATTATCAATATCTCGGTTGATAGCGGCGACCTCCTCAGACGCACTACTACATTTAGAGCTAGACTTGCCAACAGTACTGGGTGGTGAACGTTCCTTGAGGTTTTCACTGCTGGCATAACAACCAGAATCTCGTCGTGGTGATTCACACGATGTTATATGTGACCTTGTGATATCCAATAGTTGATTTCTTGGCATGACTTCTGGGGAGTCTGGAGCTGTAATGAAAAATATTGAATTTGTGAAATTTTGTTTTTAGAAGTCCATACTGCAAGATAATCATTTTTATTATAAGAAACTTAAATTTAGCATCGGTCGACTGGTTTTGGTAATTCTTTAAGAAAAATATAATTGTTTGTAAAATGAAATTGGCAAGAGAAAGTCCAATTGATGGTCTGTAGCCAAAATATGACTACCGTATTAAATTGTGATAAAGATACTTTAAATTCATAATATGAACCAAGTGTTAACTTATAATACATCATTTTCATTCAATATTCTCTTTTTTCCAGCAATAATTTTTGTAAAAGCTTTTTATACAATTAAATGTATAGTTATCTACATACTGTCATAGTCAAGGTCATTAACCAAGTCTGCTGCTGTTAACAATTTGGCTCGCTGTTCTGGACTCGTGATCTTTAGTTCATCTAGGTCATTCTGTTCCAGCTCACCAAATGTTTCTAAGGAGTTGTAGCCATTTTGAATGAAGACCGGTGTCAGCGACTGCAAAATAAAGAAAAGTCCCGTTTTATTTTTTGTAAAATGCAGATAAGTTATGTAGATATGACCATTGCAACGGTCACCTTTACTGATATATGCAAAATGATAATTTTCCTATCAGACATCTTACAAAATTCCAAGCACCGTGTGGTGTTATATAATCTTTTAGATTTTAGTTAACAAGGTGGAAACTGACAACAGCTTTTCGATATATTCTAAGTGTCAATTGTCAGTTAAGTTCAGTGAATGTGAAAACTAGACATTTTCAATGAGAGATTTGAGTAGAAAACCCCACTCACTTCTAACCCCAGTCTCTTCAGCAGCTCTTCAACTGTTCGTGGTTTGCTGCGTTTTGAGAAACGTTTCTTTGATGTGTGTTTGAGGTTCCTTCGAGACATTCTGGGAGTTTCTTCAGACAATAACTCAACGTCAACCAACTTGAATTTCCCTGTGTGTCCATTCAACACACCTGTCCATAAGCCAGATGGGTTCTTCTCAATAACACTGATCACGTCGCCTCTCTAGAAGGGGGAGAAAAATAATGAAATTTAGGTTTATTCAAGGCATGCAAAATGTCAAATACCACAAAATATTGAACTGCATTTTATTTGGATTATTCAAATATGATCATTCTAGAAAACATTCTTTTACATGTATTCGGTGTCCTGATGGTTAAAGTATATTTCTATCAAAATAAATTTGAAAAATAACACAAATATGTTTAGGTCCATGTCGACGTTTCAGTTTATTCTGCAACCATCATCAGGAAATAAACCGAAACGTCGACATGAACCTAAACATATTTGTGTTATTTTTCAAATTTGATGTTATGGCCAACAACTAAATTAATCCATTTCTATCAACATTTGACAGATATTTTTTGTATAATGATATTATGAATAAATCTCACTTTTAAACTAAGTCGGTCCTTCTCAAGCTCAGCAGGGGCATAATCGGCAATGGCTTTTGCCCTTCCCACAATGCCACTGGACTGGTTGGAGTCATCCTCCGTCGAGGTGGAGCTATGGGAACGCTTATTACATGATGAGCTACTGGGGGCGCTGTCGCTTGGACTACTTCCTGATGAGTGCTTGTTTGCAACCTCCATTATCTGTGAACAACAAAAGACTGAATAGATGAGCAATCTAGTTTCACCTCAGACGTTTCACATAATATAAATATTAAATACCGAGAGGTTTTTTTTAAAGTTGGAATAGCTGAAACCTGTGGCAGAAGTGCCAAAATGACATGTTTACACCCAAAGGGCCTAAAATGTCACTTTTTTAATGGATTTCTTGTTTTTGTTGAAAATAGATTAATTAAATAAAGAAAAACACCTCGGATCCCTTGATTACTATTCATGGGGCTATAATGTTTCCTGCATTCATTTTTAGTATAAATGTGCAAAAGTAAAAGCGGTGAGTTTTCTTCACATAGTATAGACTATTTCAATTGTATTTCATTAAGAACTGAACAATACAACAATTTTTATATTTTCCCACAATACAAAACAATTGGGTTTGAAGTTTGAACTAGTAAGAACTGATAGGGGTCAAGTAGAATAATGGGCTGAAACCAGGACATCCTGCCATAAACTAGCCTGTGTCACCCCTAACAAGTTTAATGTGTAAACACTTCTTTGTAATGGATGTGAAAAATCACCCCAGTTTATAATCCCATCACTAGACTGGAACATTACATGCCAAGAGTCATGCATGCATTTGAAATTTCGCATTTATGATTCCAGTATCCTAAAATGAAACAAATTGAATGGCTTCACAATTTTCAACAAAGTTTTGAATTTTTTGGTTCATTCTCGATTTTTAGAAAGTTGCAGGATCATTGTTTTGATACTTAAACTGACTTCAACCCAGATTTTCCCCTTTTTTAACTGTGAGAATGGGTTCAAAGTCCATAACCTTTGATTATAGAACAGGGTTTTAAACAGCATCTGTGTCAAAGTCAATTGTTAAACACTGATAAAGGACTGCAACAAAATGGTAATTTTAAAGTTTTGAAAATAAAATAAAATTGTTTTGATATTTATCTGAGTTAAGCCTGGTTCACAGTTACCGTAACTGCCGGGTCGGCCTCAACATGTGAACCGTGTAAACCGGGAGTGCCGGGAATGCCGGGACTTCCCGACAGTTATGGCGAACTGTGAATCAGGCTTTAGCCATAACTGCCAGGGTTGTTGGGACGCGGCAGTCCCGTCACTCCCGGCAGTTACGGCAACTGTGAACCAGGCTTTAGTTGAAACATACCTCACTAGTCATACTAAGTGACTGGATCTGGGAGAAATTCTTCCTAACTTCATTTTTCAATTTGTCGTTGAAGCTGTCTCTTTGGATGCCTGAGCGCTCAAGTTTCTGTAAAAATATCAATCACGACATGTCATACAAAAATATACAGACAATGTGCAGTGAACAAAAAAAGGAAAAAGAGACAAGTAAACCATATTGCATGTTTACTTATAAAAAAGAAGATACGTTATAATTTCTATTAAAAAAAACACGTTTGGCCGGCCCAAAAGGAAGTTAAGTTCAATTGATGCCTCTTTGAGTATAACTCCCTTCCAAGACAGTGCCTTTAGAGTTTTCTTAAAAATACTGCAAACGTATTTCAATGTTCCCCAAAATAAATGCCTATTTGATCTAAATGGATGCAAAACCATTAAAAACCAATCACCATAGACCCAACCAGTTCACTTCACTTAAAACTGACCAGATTGGCACTTCTTAACACAGAACCAATGTGATATTAACTAAGTGCTATTTTGTGGGCACTTAATTCACCCCGGCCATTGTATAGGCAATCTCGTCCGAGTACAGTCAGTTGGTCTATTGTTATTCCACACATCAAAAGGCTTCGATGTAATCAGGAGCAGATCCGTTCTTTGAAGTCGTGTTTATTGTCCATAACGGTAGTTATCACTCAACAAAAGGCGCCCATTAACTACTAGATGATGTACAATTTACACAGGTATCGTGTGTGATCAGGTTTCATGTCATCAAAATGTTTTTAAACTGCAGTTATAGTAGCAGACAGAGTGGTAATGATACTAGGCAAGTACAGTGAAATTTGAACCAGCTGACTTCGTACAAATTTTAATGACATAAGGCTTATACTTTACCTTTATGTTTAGTGTTCTTCATCAACGTTAATGCGTGTTATTTTATCTATTTTATACAAAATTTATCTGATGAGTTACAATTGAGAACATTAATTTTTAATGACATGTATTCTAACCCATTTTGTGTAGTGGAGTACATAAATGTTGATTGTAAATATTTTACCTGATCGAATTCATCCTGATCTTCGTAATCGGACGAGTTGACCT
>JAOXYC010028901.1:0-15109 GCA_028565715.1 Phoronis pallida
CGTGGGACTTGATGACATCAGCACTTGGTTGGGACCATGTGAAACGATCATGTGAACACATATAATAGTCCTCGATGATGCATACACGACAAGACATATCACCAGAAGACATGACGGAATAGATCTGTTTTGAATAATATATATTGTGTAGAGTATGATACAAATTTAATAATAACAATTGATGGTAATACATAATTCTTAATTTCATTTAGTTATTTGTCGTACTTTTAATTTTCACATAGCAAACGAGTTGAAAGACATATTCAATACAAGCACATCGTGCGAGTTTCCCCGGTGTGTAGACCATTTATAAGTGGGTTCTCGAATTCGATAGACAAAGACTCTTGAATTTTCAAGTCGATATGTCCACGCTCGACATAGCGTATTTTGATATTAGCAACAATGCATTGGCGCGAACGTTGTGCCTACGACAAGAAAGATACAAAAATACACAAACGTGTCAGTAATTATGTCATTTTCAGCCATAATGTATGTTGGACCCCCTCCCCCAAAGATGTCCACTTTACAAAAGAAATTGAATGATAAAAAAACATCACTGTACTTTTCATACAAATCTTAAAGTACTTCATTTACGTGTATCACGGTGAGAGCACTTGTGTTCAACTGTTACAACCGTACTGACATCCTGATGTATCCATAGCCGGACCAACCGAATGCGAGAGAACAAGCAACATTATCCGACATTGGTTTTCATGCAAAACGAACATTCATTAACAATTGTTTGTTAGACAAACTTCCATCGTTAATATCCAAAGTGTCATTATTTTCTTCGTCTTCAGACACCGACGACAAAAGACTTAACCATTCGTTACTTTACCAACTTGCAACACTTGCACCGTCTTCCTTCTTCATTCGGGTAATTTGTACAAAACATGCCCCTTATTGCACGTCTGTAGAGCCAAGAAAACTATCAAAAGCTTTGTCAAAATCCCCATCCACCATTTCATCAATTTTCAGCTCCAGATAAGTCTTCATATTCATGAAACTATTGTCCTCTTTCTGCTCACAAACATCTTCCGTCATGCGCACTTCCGCTTGGACAGATTTGCTTCTATAATCTGGAGATATTGGCGTTTTGGGTTTTGAAAATGAATCGGCAGCTAGTTCCAGTAGATCGTCATCAGTGGCGTCGGATGCCAGCAACTTCTCAACCAAATCCACACTTTCTTCACTTGATGAGAACGGTATCCGAATTTTCTCTTCAACTTTCGGGGTTTCCCGTAGGAATGCAAATTCGTTTCCAAGAACATAACCTTTAACCTTTTCGCTCTTGTCAGTAACAGGAGGCATATCTAAGATGTACTCAATCTCGTCGTCTAAACATCCGTAGTCTCCGCTGGGTGGCGCTGTTTCGTGTGGTTTAGGATGGTTTGTACTATCAGTATCTACTGACTGATGTGAGGAGAGTTGTTCACTTAATTCCAATGTCATGTCATCGAGGCTGAAATCTCGTGCACTGTTTGGAGAGTTTGGCGTTATAGTACGAGATTCGCGCTCATCTAAGATAGGACTTAGAGATGATGGGTTCACTAAAGAGGCCGGATGTAGAAAAGATGCCACGTCATTGGAGTTAGTTTCGGTATCTTTAATCCCAGAAGAACACGCAGTAGATGTTGAAGGAGTGAGTTCTGTAGAAGACTTTTCACAATTGTCGTCGGCATACCAAAACTCCTACGATAGAAAAAAGAAATTAAACAAAATCTTGAACCAAAAAATGAATGTCATGCACGAATTCAAGTCGCCATAAGTGGAACTTGTATTTGTAGTAACTGTGCAGCTTATGACGTTATAAACATTGACATACACTGACTTAGACTGTTGAATTTGTCTGAAACGCTATTGTCTCTTCAGTTGTGAATGGTGTCATAAGGATATCTCCGCACTTCCTTACCCAAGAGACACTCCTGAAAATTACATTGCACTGTCTCAAACTATCACAGGAAACGATTCCCGCTGAAATGTATGCCCGTCTAACCAATACGAAGCTAAGTAAGAGTAGTTATCGATAACATGACACATTTGGTAGTTTGAAGCGACTATTCAATTTCCGGAATAACGATGATTTGTTTAAATGCTGTCTAGCTATGGTTTGAATGAAAGAAGAATGTACATTAAAGAGTAATAGAACCGATACCTTGATTTATTGATTGCCGTAAAAATAAACATTCGTGTGTTTGTTCGATCATATCATATATGTTTATTTTACTAAACGCATTAATGAGATATTTCGGAATATCTATCTTTACACAGTGCAATACGAACATATAAAGGCAATCGGATCTAAATTCAAACGTAGACACAAGTTATGGTCGCACTGGATAAGAAGAACGAATGATAATGAATAACTAAATTAGATGTATTTTAAAAAGTTGATTTAATTTATTTCCAATGCAATATATTCCTGACATACTCAAATTGAATGTCGTTTGGAGATCTGTATCACGGTACAATGACTTAGATGCTGACACCGTAAGACTTTTCGAGATTATATGAAAAAGTAAATCTCAAAATTGTGAGTGCAAAACACACATGTCGGGTTCAATGAAATTTATATAGCTGGCTCCCACAGTAGCGGTTTCTTTAACCCTTTGAGACTCTCCCCAACTTACATCTTCGATTAAATATTTATTCTATAAATACATGTATCATTATGGTAATTTTAAATTGTAAATATGTTCTTTGGAAGGAAATAGTTTATGTGCATTCATTCATTTAAGGAGTCTTTTAAGAAGATATGTGTATACATGAGTTAATTTGTTACCTCTTCCCAGCGCTTCCTCTCTTTACTCAACTGTAGCCAACTGAATATTCCAGGTTTCTTCGTCTTCCGTTCAGTTTGTACGGGAGCTGACGCCAGCAAAGCTTGACTGTTATAGCGACTCAATGCGTTCTGAAACGGAAACAGAGAAGATTGAACATTGGTGTGTTCGGGTAACATTTGGAACACCTCGGGTAGTCGGGAGCGGGTTTACCTAGCAGCACTAGGTTGCGCGGTGTTCCGTTTGTTTGGGTATAATTAACCCTCCTGCATACATGTAAGACATTTCGTCGACTTTGATCAAGGATTTTCGGAAAATGCATGTGAAAAAATCCGACGTAAACGTAGAAACAAAAGACTTTTTTCAACAACGGGTTGTAGTTCACTCAAATGAGTCTAATCGATACCGTGGGGACTGGATTTAAACACAGCAAAACCACAGCAGGCTGAAATGTGAATTGAATTGAAATATACTTTTATTTCATACAAAAAATATATGTGTAACAAATAAGCGGGATATAAAAATGAAATATGTATTAAATATTATAGTAACAATGAATTGACTAAAAAAATCAGATAATCTGCTGTGTGCGCACAGGGAGGCGGGACCAACTATTATCATCATAAAATAAAATGATTAATAATGAATAAATAATTTATCGCTCAGGTAATGAACGACTTATTTATGTCCGTTCCACTTACACGACGAGCTATGTATCCAGAGATAAAAAGAACTAGTTGTGTGCGAAAGGCCATTTTTTATTAAAATGACAGAAAAGATAAAATATATAATATGATAGAAATATACACAAACATGAACTCTGGATGGATGGGCGGAAAAAGCGCCCAGGGTGGTGGGAGGGTTACAAAAATGAAAAATAGTAGAAATTCGAGAGCGAAATAAAACGCGACTCGATTGATTGAGATTTCGCGACCAAAGAGATTGAGTGACATGGTCACGTGATTCAGCTAAGCCAACAGGTTTCGTTCACTCCATAAAATGATTTAGCAAGTTAAATTATATTTATCGAATGGATATTTAATATTTTAATGGCTTGTTGAGACATATATTAAGAATTGATAACAAAGGATAGGCCTAAATAAAACCGATTCAAACCACCAGGAGCATAGCTTTCTTAAAACAATTTAAAGTGATAAATAAAAAACATCTTAAATTAAGAAATCGTGTTCTTTTAAATAAGATGTTGTTCCAGTTTAAAAAAAATGGGTGAACAGTAGCCTGGTTTACGTAACGAACAAAGTGACGCGTGAAGACTCATTAGCATATGATGAGACAGACGTCAAAATTTCACTATAACTTACAAAAGGTACATGATAAACCTATTTTACTTACTCACTTACGTCATCAATATGTGCCTGTTAAAAGCAAGAATACTAAAAAAAAAATCTTAGATTTGTCTGATGACCCGCGTCTTTACGTAAAATGATAATGTTTTAACATAAAACTTGTTGATTTAATTTCCTTGGTGTCACTCGAGTTGTGTTTAAACATGAACTAAGTCAAGTGTTGAGATAACGCAAATGACACTTTACATAGTTTGCCGACCGCGACGTCAAGTAGCACGTTTTTTGTTCCTGAAGAAATTCATGACGCTGTTTCCCTGGTGTTTGTTCACACATGTTTTATTCATGTTTTCAAATTAGAATTATCAGTCAACATCTCCCAATATGTTTGAGTTACATAAATATCAAGTTGAACATGAATCCTCCACGAGTATGATCCAGGTAATACATGGTAATTATTAAATCATAAAACAATTAACACTGAATTAACGTATTTTCCCTGGATTCCCTGTTGATTATTTGGTGTGTTTGTAAACAACCTGGTTACCTTGTAACCCCCAACTGTTTTGTATGTTTGTAATTTGATAGCCAGTTCCACTACAAAAGTACGGAATTTTTACAAAGGAACCAGGGTTATAAATAAAAGAAAAAAAACAACGACAGTTATAATGCGAGTGTGCGATGACGTAATCATTTTTCGATAGACGTCACTATGGTAGTACAACTCTGCTAACTATGAGATAACAAAATAATGTATATACAAGTCGATAATTCGCAAAGCTATAATTTTAATGGTGTCCATTTTAAGATACTGTCTTCTCGTTGGTCCCAATCTGGCGTCAAATCGCAAATCAACTAGAAATGTTGTGTATGAGTCCCTTTTTGAAAATAACTTACTTGCACCTGAGTAAAAAAATTCAAAAAAATCTACAAAGGGGTGATTTGAGAGCTTTGTGTGTCCGATTTTTTAAAAATCCACCCTTAAGAGAAGGTTTGACTTTTTTCAGAAAAAAGCTCTCAAATCACCCCTTACAGAATTTTTTTTGAATTGTTTTACTCAGATGCAAGTTAGTTATGTTCATCAAAGGACTCATACACAGAATTTCTAGTTGATTTGAATTTTGACGCCAGATTGGGACCAACAGGGAGACAGTATCTTTAAGTTTAATCCTCAAGACAGTTTTATTAGACGACATTAACCAAAAATGTCGCTGCATATAATAAGTTCCACTTTCTGGGAGACATCTCCTTGCACACTGTAGCTACGGTTTTATATAAAACCATTCATTAATTCATTTTTGCTATTCAAATTTTGTTGGCATTTTAATTTTGGAATTTGTTTCTTTTTTCAATTCAAACAAAGAAGTGCCGGAACACTTAGCGAAATAGCATCAAATATTGATGTTCTATATGCACTTCTAGTATATCTGAAAAAATGTTATTTTGCGCCTGTCCAAATATAATGGATCCTTTTTATAACGTTATTGGAATACCTTGGCCTTGCATATTTAATCCTTCTTTAATATCGTTATTAGAACGTTTTTCTTGATATAGACTGGGTTTCTGGGTGACCGCTAAGATCCCATTCATAAATCATAAACTTATCAGTTAAAAACCGACACACTTGCTTTCATCAACGTTTTCTTGATAGTTTATGAGGTTACTTATTGCTAGTCATTTAAGTGCACGGTTTGATAAGAAAGTTATTTTGGTTCTTCGCCGAGAAATATGTTGTATTTTTTTCAAAAAAACTATTTTATTTATTGGGTACACGGTAAAGGCTCATGTTTCAATGCATTTAATCATGAGGGGCGCAAATGTGATTGCATCAAATCAGTGAGACGTTTAGCCAATCGAAAACGGCAACTGAGGTTATCGTTATTATTTACACGGAACTACACAAAAAGGTCAAATTTTATCTTTATATGAAAAAGATGATCGCGTTTTGAAGTTTAATATTGAAAAAATCACGTTCAGCATACAGGTAGATGTGGACGCCAGAAGTGGACTATATTCGTATAGCCGGGCATAAACTTAAAAAATGCCAAGGAAGGTTTCAAGAATCAAGCTGTTCATTTTATTTATCATCACGTACGCGGTGTCTGTCCTCTTCATTTCTTCAAATTGGATATCAATTTCTGCTTTATTCGCCAAGCAATTTGACATGGGTTATTCCACATACGGCATTGGAGATGATAACAATATATTAAAAGACGTTTGGAGGAAGCGACAGGTTAAATCTTCGGTTGCAAAACAAGTAACAACGAGCGTAGAAATCACAAAAAGTTTAAGAGCCACTCTAAGAACAGAGAAGAAAGTTCCTCAAATTGAAGAATCAACTGCAGTGAAGGCAAAAACTTATCATTCTACTCTAAGAACGTTCGCCCTGTCAATGGAGCCCAAACGCTTAATGAAATCCGGCACAAAAACCGGAAGCGACGCCATCTTGAACAGACCGACAATAAGCGAGGTAAGCTCTTCCATGAAGGTGAACAAGGCTGTTAATCCGTTTGAGTTTCGTTACTTGTTAAACAATCCAAACGTATGTAAGTTACAAGACGTTCTCTTTGTTGTGTACGTGCACACTGCACCATCACACGTAGAACGCAGGGATGCCATCAGGAAAACGTGGGGCAACACGACGGTTCTCCGGAGCCTAGGCGGGGTCATTGTATTTCTGTTTGGTGTTTCGAAAAATGTTCAAACGCAGAAAAATATCATAAAAGAAAATGAGACTTACGGGGATATTATCCAAGCAGATTTTTTAGATAGCTATCGGAATTTGACTTACAAAGGTCTTTTGGGACTACAATGGGTGACTGAATATTGTTGTGAAGCCAAGTATGTAATAAAGGCAGACGATGATGCATTTATTAACATTTATACTTTGACTCGATTGATAGATCGTGTTAGACATCATCACAAACGATGGATAGCAGGAAGAGTTTGGAAAGGCATGTCGGTGTTACGTGACAAGAAAATGTGTAGCAAGTGGTGCGTGACAAAGGAGGAATTTCCCAATGATAGCTACCCTATATATTGCGCGGGGTTGACTTTTGCTATTTCAGGAGACATCTTAAAGGAGATGTTCGACATTGCAAAGGAAACTTTGTTCTTTTGGGTTGATGACGTGTACATCTCTGGTATACTTCCGGCTAAGATAAGTCACGTGACACATATTGACATGGGAAGCAGATACGGCATAGGGAATTTCACAAGCGTGAAGATTGAACATAAAAAGATTGGTAATTATATTCCAAGGTATCTAGTTGGTCACGCATATCCAGATGACATAATAAGACTTTGGCAATCACCCATCATAAACCACCTCTCATCGTATTGGCAGCGCGGAGTAAAGTTACCAGCACCTGGTGTGAATAGAACAAGAGGATGAAATCCTAGTCACGTTTTTATTGCATAGCACAAAAAATACTAGATGCAATTTTCACTGTATTTTGCATTCCACTCCTGTATTCTGGAGATGAAACACGTGTTTCGAACTTTTTGTATTTTTAACGTTTTATTTGTGCCAACACCAACACTGGGGAACTTACTACACATAACGCGTCCTGGCGTTGTCAGCGTTAATGGTTGTTCGAGAAACTCACAACCAAATTATCCATAGTTACAGTGTAGATATAAACTTATATTTAACGAAACATGTTTTATTACATGCTTCGAACATATCCAAGATATTAGAGTGAAATTAACGAGTTGCGCAACAATTTTTGATAAGCCCATTAAAACACCGACCATGACGTGATGATATGACTAAACAAATCGATAAGCAGCTTGTTATGCATGAGACGGACGATGGGTGAAGTTAATTGATGCTTGAAAACACTTCAAGTTCAACCCTGATGTTGGATTCAACGATCGAGGATCTATCTAGGCAATGGCGGCAGGGGGGGCTCCCTAAATTAGTGTGACGTCAAGCTTGGAGCGTGGATACCGGGTGATAAGCTCACACAAACTTTACAACAAGAACTTGCCAGGCCTGTCACGTGTAAGGTAGATTAACAGAGGTACAAAAAGTTGATTGGACATTAAAAGTGAATTAAAACCTGTAGTATACAAAGTGAATGACCTGTTATAAGAAACTCAATTATTTTCACTCGAAAGGCTATTTTTGAACGTACGGTGTACAATTTGAGCGTGACACAATGAGTGGATTACAAAGTGAGAATGATGACTGTAGACACGTACATGCATTTTTTCAATAATTTGGTAACCAAAACGTATTTTGATTTAAAAAAGATAATTTTTAAAACATTAATCGAAACAGTTTTCGATTTTCGATATCTCGTCCAGTTATTGTTTTTTTACATAATGACATTCGGGGGAGAATGAACAATTTAATCCATTGTAATAAATAAGTGACAAAATGTATCTTTAGTCACTATCTTATTTATTTTTTGTATTACATTTTGTAACCAAATATCTTATCAATTATTGTGTGGTTTGTGTTATATTGAAGCACACCTTTCCGATATGACCTTTCTCTGACTGACGTGTATCGTATATATCAGGTGACAAAAAAACATTTTTAAAAGCTTTTTTTTGCAAATCTTCTTCAAAATAAACAAAATATCTACAGCTTTGTTATGAGTGTATTTTGTATTTGACGACCAAATTTCATGTTTATGAAAAAATGTGTCCTTGGCAATAACTTAACTAGAACGACTCAAAAAAGTCAAAATGGGCACAATATGCGTACAATTAGATATTCTGAGAAGCACATAACGATGGTTCCGCAAAAGCTGTGGTGTCTAAATGTTTTAAAACATAATGACCAGAAATTAGTGAAATTGAAGAAAACGTATTTATCTACACGGGTATGTTAAAACAATATTGTTTAGTTCATTTTAATTCGAAAAAAGTAACAATATTGATCTTCTTATTTAACACATACGGTGATAATGATCAGGACGGTTTGGAGGTTTTAGTTCAACTCAGCATGTTGTCAAAATGATAATAATTTTGACATGAATCATATTGGCATCATGCTGATTTTTGCACACATATACTTGCAATCAATATTGTCAAATTTCATTTTAAAGTTTTATGAAAACATCTGAATTGAATAGACAATTCACCCAGATGCTCTTTCACTACTTGCTTTGGTAAAGTTGTTGTCATGGCAACAGTTTTTTATAAATTGTTATGAAAATCTAAAAATCAAATAAAAATGTAATAAATGAAACTCCTGTTACTTGCCTTAGCTAAAACGGTTTTTGAGATAAAAGGTTCCGAAAGTAGAAAACGTCTTTTTGTCACCTGATAGAATGATCGGTTATTCCGAGATGTCGTCCGCTCGTTAACTTACCTTACGCTTATCTAAATCAAGTTCTTTACAGGTGCACGTTATGGAATTATCATCTCCGTGTGAAAAATATTGATATAATCAATTCATAAGAATTACTAACTTTTATCTTATCCAAAGATTAAAGGCTTAAAATTCAATTCCTTGAATACCACCAGGCGTGCATACCGGGGCCGCTCCCTTACGAATAGGAAATGTTTAATGAAATTAATCCCCTTTTGCACGGAGCTAATTCTTAAGCCTTTGACGTAATTCACAACCATTTATTATTAACAAATATATAAAGCCGTGTTGAAAGTTGTCGCATAGGAAAATACTTGTCGAAAGACTTAATCGATTTCTATTATGAGAACGGGTTATTAACAATTCTTTATGAAAGTCAGTGTTATTTCCTTACGTTTCCTGTAAGATTAAAGAGTAATGAAGTAATTGAGTTGTTAAACGGACTATGATTAATAAACTGAATTAGACACTGTGAACAGAAAATTACTGCCTGCGTTTCAAGTTACTGTCTCGGCATTCCTAACCAGTTAAAAAATAAAAGCATACATTTAATTTTTTCTCATAAAAGGTATTCAAATCTTAGCTTTATACTCAGGTCGACACTAACTTAAAATGGAATTTTCGCAAAAATACATAACTACAGAATATTTTCAAATTTTTTAGTGACCACTTTTAAAGTTCAAAGGTTTTGTCGACCTGTAAAAAGCGTATTTTCTAAACGGCATTTTATAAAAAAATGAAACAAAACAGCATTTAAAAAGCATGTCGGTTCCCCAAACTTTAACATCCAATAACTCCAAATTTATCAGTGCTCAAACTTTTTACTGAAAAATTATTGTTGTTCCAAAAATATGGTATTCATTACCTATTGAATACTAATTTTGTACGGAGAACAAAAACAAACTGTCTTACTCTTCAATTTTGTAGTTTATTTGTTTATGCTTGGAAGGTTAATTTATGATATGGCGTGTTAATGTTTCTATTGTACCATGAGAATATAAATGCGCGAATAGAGGTACAGATGCTTTTACTGGCCGAAAGTGATAAACTTTGAAAACACAGAAAACATCGGAAGTACGTGAAGATTGGGAATCGAACCCAGGTCAACCTGATAGCCGGTCATTGGGTAATTACTATACTGGATAGTGGATATATAGCGTTGAAAGTAGCACAAAAAATGGTAGGGGCTGGTGGTAGAGTACCTGACCGACTCGCATGTTTTTGTTTTCCAATAGCTGATACTTGAAATTACAGAAAAAAATAACTGTAGGAACATTCCAATGGTGATTTTTTTAAATTGAAGTTTTCTCCAGCAAAGAGAACTGTCTCCGTTTGATCCAATGTATTTTTTGGCAAAAACCCGTTGATTTAAAGGCCCCTTATTCATTTTTGAATAATTTGGTTGTGCATGGTTTGAATCCATATTCTTTTCTTTTCTTTAAGAAATCCAATGGTGAAATTTCGATATTTTTTATAAACTTTATGTACTCTTCACGTCAACCAATAGAAAATAAATTTTAGCAAATTCTGACGACTTGCCAAAAGGGAATCAATCCACATAAACGCCACTTCTCATGTAAAATAGCCGTTTTTTAACTGATTTTAACAGCTTCCGTGGTTCCTGTCTAGTCACGGGAGCCCCATCAGAACCATCCCCTGTATACTTACAGACATGCTGGATATACTCGTCATGCTACCCTTTTTAAATCTTGACATTCTCACGTGTTCCAATCTCTACACTCCACTTTTTCCTAACGTTTGTCGAAACATAGCTAATACTTGTTGTTTTGTATAAAAGTACAATGTGTCTTTGACGTGTCCACTCGAATCATGAGTCGTAATTGAAGGTAATTCGCCGAGGCGCCTCTCAAAATTGCCAAGATACGTGTATTTAGCAATCACTGGAGTTTCCATGACAACTTGACTATTATTATTGACTATTTTGACGGCACTATGGTTTAAGTAATTCCCAGGGATGCGCTCCTGGGACGTAATTAACCCCCAACGATGGTAATGTTACGTACAGTATAGAACAACAACAATTTGCATAACAAAAAATAGACAATTATAAATCATATATAACTCACGATCATATCAACGCCGGTAGCCATAAACAAGAATATGATGTGGGCGCGGTTAATTGGAAGGTTATAACTTTTCCCGCAAGAAGTCTAGAAAACTACCTTACTTTTCAAATCTAAGAAAAACGTATACAAAACTTGATCTTGGACGGCTGTAAAAATTGAAAAAAACATCGAATAACCTTTTTGACATTAAAATGTCAATAATTATGAGGAAATAACTGTGTATACACTGGCAGCGTTAAAAATGCAAAGAAAATATTAGTGACTCAAAGTTCCGCAGTGGTTCAGCGGAAAACCATGGACATTTTTTGAAAACTAAAACTGACTATAGTAAGAATACAAATGTACGTCCAATCTAAGGATATTTTAAAATTAAAATAGCGAAAAAATCATAATTACCCAAACTTTTTCCCATTTTACTGAGAGACGCCCATGGGCGCTCTCTCAGGGGGGCACTCTTTCGGAAATCCCCGGTACTGGCTGAAGATCACTTTTGTAAAGACAAAAACATTCGGAACCAATCCGGGAATCGAACCCAAGTCTCCTTTGCATGACAGGTGTTCTTGAACTACCGAGGTCCTAGTATTTTTCTGTCTTTTCAAAATGTATCACTTCCGTAAAAAACACCGGTCATGCAAATAGGAGACCTGGGTTCGATTCACGGTCTGGTTGCAAATTTTTGCTGTCTTTTCAAAATTCATAAATAATAATAACACCATGGACAGTTAAAACAGTTTTAATATAATATTTTGTTTAATTAATCGTTGCAAGGAGATTGTCTTTGAAATCTCATTGGATGAGGTCAGGTGACGTCATACACTGTAGCGGCCACTATAGTCTAGTCTTGGAAATATAACTGTATGTCGTCTCTGTTGGACCGCCATTGGATGAGGTCGGAATGGTCGCGCGGATGACCTGTATTAATATAACAAAATAAACAGCTGTCAAACTTTTAGTGAGAGCGCAACTGTGTTCAATAAATAAGATTAAGTTTGGCAAAAAAGCAAAAATATATATGAATATTTTATAACAAGCGAATGTTTTGATAGGCATTTATCCGGTGAACCATTGCCAAACAATTTCTAAATGTGAGTCATTTTAAGGTGACAACTATAAACTTTTAAATGAATTAGTGCCTACTGGTTTAGAAGTTTTTCCTAGTTACCGGTTTTTTAGCCACTGATCAAATTTATTTAAAGAGCTGGTGTCATCTATCGGCCAAACAATACAGCGAAAAGAATCCTGATCAGATGGGATATGACTGGGATCTTCCGATTCGCCCATAGTTTCGACCCTCACTACACAAAGGTCATGGGTTGGAGTCTTGGCCTGGGCACTTCAAACTGGGTTTGGGTAAAAAATGCGCTTCCATCGAGACAAAAAATGCGTTATAGAAACTCTGGATATTCTTGTAGACGGGAAACATCTCCTTCACGATTCTACTTACAAGTTAAGGAATGTCCTCTCTCTTGTTACTGATTGTATTGTCTCTGTTCTAATGTGAGTACTATCTCTGAAACAACAATAGGACGACTTTGATTTCATCCACACTGAGGTTTACTATAGGACATGGAGAGCATATTGGTTAAATCGGGTTCTTTTTATCACCATGACCATTGCATCATTGGAACCATGTAATACTAAGTATAGCTTACCGTAGAAAAACTGACCCGGACCTCCAACAAATGGATGAACTAGATTGACTTGATCCTCGCTTTCTTTCAAGATACCTGGAAATGAAAAAACCCATACGTTCTGAATGTGATTCATCACCATAAAACACAAATAGATAAATGTACGCTTTTACTGGCAGAAAGTGATCAATTTTGAAAAGACAAAAAAAATTCAAAACGCGACCGGGAATCGAACCCGGGTCTCCTATTTACATAAGTTGTGCTCAAACCACTACACCACCCGAGTCCAAGTAATTTCTGTGCTAATTTTAACGCTATGAGCCAGTCTCGCAGAATTTACTAGGACCCCGGTGGTGTAGTGGTTTAAGCACAACCATCATGTAAATAGGGGACCCGGGTTCGACTCCAGGTCGGGTTCTGAATTTTTTTGTCTTTTCAAAATTTATCACGTTGACAATCATGCTCAATTGTCCTCGACACAATCATTGATAAGCAGGGTTTTTATCTTAAATAGCAACTTTTTAAAATTAGCCTGTACTTATTTGAATACGCATTGTCTTACGTGAATTTGCAGACCTCACCTTATGAGTTGTTCCTTGCTGTCCTGAGTGGATGGGTGTTGTGTTGTTCTCCGTTGACCATCTATGCCCCAACAGCTTTGCCTTTCCATGACACCAGGCACGTTAACATGACGACTAGTCACGCTATCCGTGTCGTCGGTAACAGTGTCATCCTTTCCACGACTCACAAAGTCTATTTCTTCCTGAACATCCTCGCTGTTACCATCGCCATCAATTCTGTTCTCACAGTCGAGTTCTGACGAATCCTCAATCGGATAGTCGGCGCTCTCGTTACTTATTTCATCTGAAACGAGGCGATCGTTCTCTTGGCGTCCGATATAGATGTCTTTTAAATCATTTTTTAAGTTTTGTTCTGATTGCTTCGTTGAGTATGTCAAATGACTTGGATCATCGTCCTCACTGTCTGAAGAAAACTCCGCGTGACATATTTTCTGTGATGCGTGTTTCTTTTTGAACTTATTGGAGATTAATCGTTCATATTTGTAGAATATTCCCGAGTGGGAGTTGTCTTGTTTTGGCCAAGAGAGGCCAGCTTGTTGTAGCTGAAATGTAAATGATATCATGAGTACTAGTCGTCAGTGCGATACTATGCAAACGACTTACAACAAAGTTATGTTTTCGACTGTCATGTGTTTCTTTGAGAACACAGTTGATAGAATTGTTAAACAGTCACCCAAGGTGTGTCTGTCGTTGAAACTGTACGTGTCTCATAGCCAAATACGATACTGTTGAAAGTCTGGCAACATAGTGATCTGGAAACAACGTGTATCACGCGATTGTTATCCCTTGACATGGAACCTTACTGATCAGTCAAACATATAACTATTCAACAGTGATCATGAATGCAATTTTACGCAGGCTAATGGAGGTATATTGGACAGTTTGCGTGCAGTTACTACTAGCGTAAAACATCAACGGGACACTATTGAACATTACCGTTGAACAGTTCAATACTGAGTTTTCTTTCAAACTTTGACTGACTCATGGTGGTATGGCTTGTAGTGTTGTTCGGGTATTCTGTTTTGAGTCTTTCTATATATAACTAGATGTAGCTGGGTACCACTGAATGTTCCGTGTTTTGGAGATGAGTGAATTGATAAGTGATAATTCTTTGAATATACCATTAGTATAAGTATAAAATGTAAAATGAATATATCTTGTGATTAATGATAAAATACTATATTTCTCATTTACAATACTGTTAGTAGTAATCATGATGTAACAGCATGCGGCAGGCCAACGTACTCCCTGCTGATAATACCCCTTTGTTAACCAATGCTGACTGTAAGCTGCTACATGACATCAACGCCAAGTAGTCATAACACTTCAAGTTTGTGTTGACCATAATGTAAGATATCAAACAACATTTCATTTAGTTCACTTTATTTAGTTTAAATTAA
>JAOXYC010030012.1:0-15105 GCA_028565715.1 Phoronis pallida
TAATCCCAGCCACCTATTGGTGGTTAAAGTAAACCCTCCAACGAGATTACCACCATTCAAAATGGTCGTACAGGTGTGATAGAATTCCTACGGGAAAACTTACAAATGTGTACAAGTTTCTGAATATGTGATCTTGCCGTTAATGGTACACTTCAGAGAACCATTCATAAAATTTCTCAACTACGATTGGTTGATTTTAACCGCGAGGTTTCAACGGACAAATCAAACTTTGATGTTTGGAATTCTATTCCTTTGCCAGAGCATAGATCTACCATAATTGAAATTATGAGACAACAGAGGAAAACCACTGAAATATCAAACAATACTGAATAAACATTTTTCACATTTTGCCAAAAAAGTAGGGAAATTTGGGCAACTAAACTCTGACATGTTGTACATACACAATTGAAGAAGTTTGTTTTTCACGTCAACCGTAAAATTCACCACTTCTAAGTGTTTTTAAAAAAACTCTGCCACATAAAATACCATGTAAACAATGATGTAATATTAACTGAATAATTTGTCTCCATAAAATGGAAAATCCTCCAACCAATCGACCCTAAAGAAATAACATTTTAAAATCAAAATAAGTATTCTAATAGGCCTGTTAAGTTTGTTGCATAAATACTTGCCACTCAAAAAATTCGTAAAATAGATGAATTATGTACTTGTGCGTAACTAAAACTGGCGAGGGATCCCCGGCATGTTATTCAAATACATAGGTCACTCACCTATAAATATGGCAAATTAGGTATAATTTAGGAATTAGCATTTCAAAATCAATACATCATCTGAATACTAGACATCTGTGAAGTGTATGACTGGTGATGGTACCGTACACACCCTGGTATAAGCCCATGGGCTTGTAGAGTGGGATTGCCCATAAAACTGGGATGGGCTTACACCCGAGTGTGATTTTACATGCGTTTTAGTACTAGCACAAAATTGAGATTTCATCAAAAAAAGGGGTGGGCTTATACCCGAGGGTGGGCTTATACCCGGGTGTGTACGGTATGTTATTTATCGCTGTTAGAGAAAACAACTCTCAATAGCCAAGTCTGAAGGATGTCTCCAATGTACATATTTATAATGCTTTCTTTATAATATATACTGTATATGTACACACCTGGTTACATGCACGTCGACCCCTGTTTTGATAGAATCTCATTTTTGCCTAAATACACAAATAACTTGTGAAAACCTACTCAGTTATAGCCAAAACAACCCCAAAACCGACCAACACCGCCACCCTTTTCAGTATTCCTAATTTATTACCTTTGGCTTATACCATGGTGTTAACAATAATTTAACTTTATTTTGGATATAAGGTGATAAAAGGTTTGTTCTTATATTCTGAACTGAGTGACTGATTTTAACTTGAGCCACTCCATGTAAAGAAAGAAGCTAAAAGGGAATATGCTAAGAATTATTTGAATTAAAGTTTATAACCCATGAAATTGTGGACTATGTAAACACATATTAGGAATAAACAAAAAAATATTGTTCTGTAAATTGAAACAAGAAAATCAACATCCAACCCCAGATACAATTCAAAACAAAAGCATTGAATTCCTCAATGGTCACACAACCACACAAATATTCCAGCCGCATCATTTATCATGAAGTTCAAGCAAAACAGATTTATTGTATAGCACTGACACCTATTGGTCAGAATAAGAAAAAAATAACAAGTCAACACACCAGATTGCAGACGCTGACAGTAAAATTTCATTTCTTACCAAGAAAAGGATCTCATTGCTTATACAATCACACAGTAATATTGCCAATTTCTAATCACTATGAAAGTCAACCAGGAAGAATGAAATGTAAAGTTGAGACACCTTTGCGTCAGAAAAAAAACCCAGTAAATCCACACACTTTCAAGAAAGAAGCCAGAAAAGAAATTCTTTTTACATTAAAACAAACAAGAAATTCAAATAAAACTGAATTCACTCATGAAACTTATGAGTGAAAAAAGTGTTTAAAAACACTTTTTCTAATGTTCTCAACCTTGAGGGGTTTTGGAGGCAGCATCCAGAATTCTCATTGTTTTTTATTCAATTTCAAGTTCCATAAGAAAAAGACTACTTTGTACAATAATACAACTTCACTTACCTAGATGGCATAGTTCCTAATGCTGACCCATACTCATAGGCGCCGCTGTCGTAGCGGAACGGACTATCGTTCTGATATCTCTGTAAGTCTGGTTCTCCCTCATGTCCGTTCTGTTCTAGCTCTTCATCGGGAGTGGCAGGCAGGGGACGGTTCTGGACGCTCGGCTTAGACATCTGTGAATTAAAGGGGAGACGTTGAACAAATAACACAGGTTATAATGCTTCTCACTCACTCATTAGACTTACTGTAAATTATACACGAGACACAGATGTTATAAACTGACTAGGATGGTTCCAAATTAATGTAGACTCGGATGTGAACCTGAGCAGTCACATCTCTGTCTAGACCCATCAAATCAGCATAAAATGGTTCAAGAGATAAAAGCCATTAGGACAATATAACCTGTAGAATTTAAAGTTGAAGTATCAGCTGCCTGAACAAAAAATTTGGCGAGACCCACGTTCTGCATGAAAACTTGGGTTTTAATTATTGTCCAAAATGATGAAATTTGAATCCTGCTTAAATATAGAGAAAGATTTAACATTTTCTGGATACTGCAACATTAAGCTAAGTAAAAAATAAATTGTTGGGAATACTAAACTAAGTTTTCATCAGGAACACAAGCCAGTAATCATGTCGTCTATTAATTCCAATCTAATTATTTAACAGGTAGGACAGGAAACAAAAGCAATAAATTTAACGTAAAATCTATTCTAAAAAAATTGTCTAAACCATTCCCCAGACTGGTTGTTGCATAATTCTAGTAGTAATGGAGGGAAACCTTAGGTTTGTCTGGTTTTTGAAGTTAAACAAAGTCTTGACATTCCACAAACAGGAACAAGATGACCAAGATCAGATGATAGTTCCTTCTCCTCTCAAAAGGTGGCACACCAGCACTAACACAACTAAGTCTATTGTTATGTTCAATGAATTGCTGTGAGACTTACACTTTAAATCGTGGCAGGAAATTATAAATCCAAAACACCAGTCAACTTTATTCAGTCTAAACATTTTCATTTTTGAAATTCAATTCTTTTTTTATAACGCCACTCAGCAAATGTTGATTTTCTTTGGAATCACAAAACACATTGAATTCCAGAGAATCAAGTGTGTTTGCATGACACAAAAACACCTTTCACTGAAAAACGAGCCAGGGTAAACACAAATATTGAATGATCAACATGGCTTTTCACACTTGAGAAGATCACCAAGGTGTGAATATAAATATGATGTACATTACGCACACTCCTTCATCAAGTCATTCAAGTTTTTATGATTGATGCATAATATTTTGATCAATAGTGCAAATCAGCCTTAGAGCGTAGGCTTGGAAGAGGTTATTTGGATACAAATTTAAAACGGTATTTTTTGTTCAATTTTCTACAGAAAAAATCATTCTCAGCCACAGCGAATTGAACCCATGATCTCCAACTAACCATTAGTTAGATTCCCCATGAATGATAATGATATTTTCTGCACTTGTTTCATTTAATTATTTATCCATCCTACCTCTGGTTCATCAACGCTGTATTTAGAAACATCAGGATATGTGTAATTCTCCACCTTTGGCTGCGGTGACTCTCTCAAACTTTCGCTATCCCAATTCTGTTTCACTCCATTCGTCAGCGGGATCTGATTGTCGATTGAATCGAAATGATTGTCTATACTCTCTTTCAGGGCCATGACGGGTGAGCCATACGACCGCATGCCCGTAGTGAGGCTAGATAGATTCGATAGTCCAGCGTGTCCGAAGACGTCGTCACTGTTATTTCTGACTAGAGGGGGAGGGGTGTTGGACATTGCGCCAATCAACGGCTGTTTGTGCTGTCGCTGACCATATTTGGCCTGAAATTGTCAAACAAGATTATAACTTTTGTGAAAATCCAATAGGTGTCACTTACAGTCATTTGCGGTTTTCAGTACATTATTTCTGACAATGTTTGTGTTTAGCTAAGTTAATTTGTAGAAATCCAATAGATGTCACTAACAGTCATTTGCCGTTTTCAGGAATGCGAATTTCAAATTTGGCAACAAATTTTTGACCATGATTTCCCAGAAATATTAAAACAAGAATCCTGCTTTTATGAAATTCCAAAAGTTTACAAACATTTCAAAGTCATGAATTACATAAATGAATCCATGACATGGAAAAAACTGAAAATCATCAATAAATGCATTTAGACCAATCACTCAAACTCCCGCTCAAACTTTTATTATGACTATTATGACATATTTGTTCATCAGGACGTATGATCACTATAAAATTTCTATATCCAACCTGATCAGTAAAAATCCACTTGAACGTAAAAGATGAACATTTTTGTTTCATGGGAACAACATAATGCCTACCCATATTTTCTTTGTGACTTGTCTATCTCCGTTCCCATTTCCGTTGGATTCTTCTTCACTGTTCTGACTAGATCTCCTACGAGCCCTCTCCTCACGTCGCTCGTCAATCTTACTCGTAGATATTTGTCTGAGCGTTTTCGTCAACTCCTTCTGCTTACTCTCCTCCTTTTGAGCAAACTGTTGTTTCTGCGCCTCGATCTGCTGCTCAATCAGCTCATTGAAAGATGGCTGCTTTTCTCTGTGGTTGGCGTACGCCATTTTGAAAGCATTTCCTAGTATTGCATTTAATTCTTCAGCCTGTAAAAAATGAAGAAATCCCTTGTTTTTGTTAACACTTGCAATCATCTGTCTTAACCAAAGGAAATCATGAATATTTAGATGTTTGCTGAAGTGAGAACAAATCTGCTTAGAAAACCTACACGTAAATCTAAATGAAAGTTCAGTGTGCAAAATGATATGCAAGCTTATATATGAGGGTGCAAAAGTAGTAGAAGGCCTAACAATATTTGACCATTTATTGGAAAATTGAAGATTATTATCTAATAGAATTAATGTACATTTTATATCTGGAGAAAATGGTATTGAATCTCCACAAAAATAAAATTGAAAAAATGTGACCTCATTAAATTTTTCAACCCATCAACATATGACTATAAAACAATGCGTACCTCATCTGGTGATTCCGTTAAGAAGACGTGACAGTATTGTACGTTGACGCTTCCCTTTGGTTCCCGCGCTAGGAATGAGAACTGGCAATGATCGGGATCACATGTAGCGTAGGATATCCTCTTCAGTGCATGCGCCATGTACACACTCTGAAAAACAGTTTTTGTGATAACAATTTAAAAAACTTTACAGTTGAACCCAACAAATTCTACTTACTTTCAGTAAAACATTCATTAATGCAAATATGGGTGGCATTGAGCTCATGGTTGATTATGTACACTGGCTATGTAGCAATCAAAATCAGTAGCGGTTACCGGAAACACAATAGGGTTGATAAAAACAGTTTAAAAGACGCAATCCGGTATAAAATCACATATATTTGTAGAGTAAAATCCCATACGGTTTTCATAAGGCTTGTTCATTTACTCTACAAATATATTTGATTTTAGTCCTGATTGCATCTTCTAAACCGTTTTTACAGGCTATGTAGCATTTAGAATTCCACAGAGCATACTAGGGGCTCGGTAGTTGGTTCAAGATTACCTGTCATGCAAATACGATTTGGATCCGAATTTTTTCTGTTTTTCAAATTTACCAACAAATAAAAGCACTTATAGGCCACAGAGGTGCTCTGTAAATAATGGGATTGATACACATCGTCTATTTTGAAACAATAACTGCATGATCAAGTTTTAGTTAAATCTTAATCAAAAAAGTTTCATCTCTAGCTTTTGTGCTTGAAAAGACTACCAGACAACAATGGTAGGGTAGCAGACAACACCACAAATGATTGAAGCCTCCATTTCATCTCAGCCACATCCTCATTAACTAAATGAATAGCAATTAAACTTTGCTAGTTAGTGTCACGCACCACCTGCCGTGACGCAAACCCATATGGGTTTTAAAACAATACAGATTTAATTTTCTTACTTGGATAAATCACAACCTTGATTGTTTACGAACTTAGTATTGATATAATGGTTAATGAAATAAAAAGTTCTCATCAGAGTTCAGAGATCTGAAAACTCCTTCAGAAACAAATAAATAGCTCTAGGGCCTTTCTGTGGGTCTGAAATTTAAAACGTAGCATGTTGCTTTTGAGATGCACAAGGCCATTGCAGGATATATTGAGTAAACATTTATTAAGTTTTCTTTTCCAATGATATTTTAAAACTAACCTGTCCATCGTTGCTGCACACTTTGATTCCTGACAACGATATGATCAGCAATACTGGCTTGCTCTTTTCTGTCAAACCCTAGAAAAATAAGAAAAAAATTCAATTACATTTTTTTCAAACCAATTAAGAGTAACTTTCTTAATTCTTAATTAAATTCTTTCACTTACCACAGAGCTGAAATGTAATCAAATTAGTGTGTGGTTTAATTAATCAATGTTGAACTAGACTTCTAAATAGAAGACCTGTTCAAACAAACCCTGAGGGTCCCAAACCACACAATACACTTGGTGAAGGATCATAAATGTCCGAGACTCTAGGCACATGTACACTTCTGAGTTTGTTTTTGATATGATGGCGGTTGTAAAAAAGACCAAATACAAGGAACACAATAACAGCGTGAAAAAACAACCATACATACTCAGGGTATGAGCCAAACCCTTAGCATTCAAATTCTTAAAGCTCTGGGCTTATACCAGGGAGTGACCATATGGTATACTGTATTGAACTCTTGCTTCCAGAAAGTATTGACTGTTCAAAATGGAAAAAATCTACTATTTCCTGGTACAAACTTGACTTACAAGTTACAAAATGTCAGCTATCCGCAATAACAAACTAAAGCAATATGGACTCTATGACTCCAAGGACCGAACAATAATGAATTTATACACGATGTGTTTAGTGTTCATGCAGCACTCATCTAATTATCGTCATAACGAACACCACAATAAAGACAATAGTCACGACAGCTGAAGTCGACCAATATATGCAACCAATAAGGGATTTCCATCTTTTCCACTGGAGTTAACACGTTGATGTGATAACGATGCTCGGTGAACCGAGATATTAGTACATCTGCCGGAATGGTACTAATGTTCACAGACTAAATGAACATGAATTATTCAACGGCAAAGAAAAGAACACTGAGTGGCACAAAAATCCTGAATTTAAAACTCAATATTTTTCTCACTTATGTTCATTGAATCACTCTGGCTGTCAACAATCCTGCGCTTAATTAGACCTCAGCAAACAGTCACCTGATGGTTCATTGAATTCTACCTTAAAAGTGCAAAGAGTCGAATCAGCTCACCAAAATCAAATTTGCATGTGCACACGAGCCAATGAATAAATCATATGCACAGATGATTCAAATTGTACATTTGTTTGCATGTCATTGTTGTGGTTTGTGTGCTCCTGGCAATGATTTTGTGATTCGAACGGACTTTCCATAGAACCGAGAACATTTGATACTCCTGCAGCTTTTACAATGGGAACTGTCATTTTAAATTGTACACAGAAAAGTATTACATTTGTGCTAAAATTGCCTTACGAACCCAGATGACGATTGCGCTCAGAAGGCAGGGGGCTGGTGTGTGTTCCAAGGGCAAGGTCGAAATATGGGGAACGCAGCTTCCAATATGTTTTGTCCTTGTTCTGGAATCAGCTTCCTGTCGATTAGTGGTTTTATTCGTTTTTAAGAAACGAGCAAAAACTTTTTTGTTTTGATTGTGTTTATATTTGACTGTTGTTTACACACTTGTTACGCTCCTTAGAGTACTTTGTAAATAGGGAGCTATACAAATTTTGTATAATATATATTTGAGCTTAAAATATTTTTATTTTTATTGATTATTTTTTCAATATTGAAATATTTTGAATTAAAATTACCAGTTACATAGATCTCATAACACCAGCCCAAATTTCAAGTGTTTAATTCACTTGGCGAAGGTCTACTGCAGATAGCAACAAAATTATTTGAGATAATATTCAGCAATTTATTATATCGATATCAAAAGATCACATAATCCGCACCATAACTCTGAGTTAAGTTCTCATCAAATCTGTGATAGCTATGTTTACAAAACGAATGATTACCCTACATCCAGTCCATATAATATGATAGGTGCGGTTTCTGAAAGATTTAGATTTTTTGGTTCGGTTTGGTTTGGCAAGTGCATACTTATTAAAATCTTATCATAATTGTGGCTTTTCTTACTGAAATTTCATACACTTATGAACAACTTACAAAGAGATTTGTCAAACGTTAATGTGTAAAATTTTTGATAAGATCAAATGTTTGAAAACTGTTTTTTCAATCAACCTATATCCTGCAGTGCATATGTTCACATACAACAATGACATAATCCCCTTTAATCCTTGGCGAAAATTAATTTTTATCTGCTTCATGGGTACACCGATTATCAAAAAGACCAACATCAATATGGTTGATGGTGCCGTTCAATTTGTTTATCTTTTTAAAATGGGGATGTTGTCTTTTGAGAGCATGTTATAATGAAAAAATATGGCTCATGAGACAAATTCGCTAGTAATTCTGCATTTGAATTTTGAGAAGTAAAATTTTCAAGTTTATAGAACTTGCTCAATCTTTGATCAAAATATCGCTTGTGGGTTTTACAAAGTAATTGGCGGCATTTATGCAAAGAAAGGTTTGTAACAGTCTTATCATCGTAGTTTTTAATGCTTAATTCAAAACATGTCCTTTCACGAAATTCGAGAATGACACAAATCTTTTGAAATAATTTATAACTCAGAGTTGGTCGGTGAAGCCTGAAATGTCAAACCCCCAGGGGGTTCATAACATAATCTTTGTGTGGGTCTAACCCGAGGCCCGTTACCAAGAAACTTCCTAGAGTTGCCGAAAAGCAGATTAGCTGAAAAGTATCAACTATGTTTTAAATCGTTTATTTTATAAACAATATCAAGTTTGGATGAATTTAACAAGACCTAAAGCTAGCTTTGACATGCAATCACCATAAGTTCAACTCTAAGTTGTGAGTGTAAAAACAGCATCGTGTTCAATGAAATTTGTAACATCTTATTAAACATGTCAAGTCAAGTTACCTTTTTAGAGTCATCATAAACATTCCATTCCAAAGAAATCAGCTGATGACTAAATTATGATTAATTATTTTAGAAATTATTTCATTCACTTCTTCAGCTGATGTCTCTTGTGCCAATTTCTGTTTTTTTACTAAGGGGTCACTCACGATGTCACTTGTTCTCAGTGCTTAGTGGGGATGTACGCCTTGACATTACACCCTATTTAAAAGTACTCCACCACTGTTAAAAATCATTTGTTCAGTATTCAGGTTCATTGACAGGTGAAAATTGCGGTGCTGATTTTATCTCATTGTCATCTATTCTAACAACAAGCAATCAATACAGAATGCAAAAAAGCATGTTTAACATTAAGTGCAATGAGGGCGCAAGAGTACATTCTATCTTGGGTCACATCTACACAAATAATACCACCATCTCTAAATTGAGGTGGGGGTGGGGGGACCTAATAATATTGAAGATGAGTTTTGAAACTGAGCTCATATGAACTGTGATATTAAAACATCACAGTTCATATGAGCTCAGTCAATTTAGGATTGTTCAACGCCTATGCTAGGTTTTCATAAGCAACGTATTTTCACTTCATCTTGCTTTGCACATTACTTAAATATACTGGCTTATAGCCATAGCGTTACAAAATTTATCACTTTCTGCCACTAAAAGCATACATTTATTTGTATTCTTATGACTCTAACGTGGTCTAATTGCTTTCAGCAAAACAAATCCTCATGTGAAAAGGTGCATCACAGCGCCACTCGTGGGGTAAAATTATACTGGCTGATAGCGTTAATAAAATTAGTACAGAAATTACTAGAACCCCGGTGGTGTATAGGTTAAAGCACAACTATCATGAAAATAGGAGACCACCGGGTTCGATTCCCGGTCGGGTTCTGAATTTTTCTGTCTTTTCAAAATTTATGACTTAAATGTGTTGCACAGAGACAAGCTGGCGTTTGATGGAGTAAAAAAAGAAATGGCATAAAATGTATACAAGAATACTATACCCTTAATTCTTCTAGTTTCTCCCGCACATATTGAGCTCTAGTGTTTTGGTCCTCTCCAGCGACGGAAAATGAGCCGATGTACTGTAAAGAAAAGAAATTGAATCATTGACTTTCTAGAAATGATGAAGATAATAAAAACAGCAATTTATTCAAAGGACTTCAAGATACATTGTGAACAAGAATTCCAAAATTTGCCATCAGAAGTCTCACTCTCAGGCCTAAAGATTTTCCTCAATACAACTGTGTAAGGTAACAACATGAAAACAATCCGAGTCCCATCCGGCACCAAATGTTCTGTGACATTTTTAACACACACTTTCACCCTCACAATGAACAACTTTTCAGACACATCCACTCTCTTCACAAAATAAAACACCATTCAGACAACCACCTGATTTTTTATCCTCATTCTGTCTACAGCATCAAGCATTGAAATGGGGAAATCAATATTCCCAATCCCCCCTGGTATCACTTAATTCATGGACTTCCTAACACACCAACCATTTCAAGGGACTTCAACTAAACAATGATCATGATGCATGAAGGGAATGTTGTGTATTGGTTTGAATATTGGGGGGGGGGGGTCACTCTTAAAAAGTCTTTCTCACACAAGGCAACTGTAATAGTCCCGGTGTACCATTGAATATTGACCCCCATAGAAAAGTGACCCGGGGGTCACTTTTCTATGGGGGTCAATATTCTATGGTACACCGGTGATTAGTCCCCCTACTGCGGGTATACGATGCAATACTTGATCTTACTGCAAGTGAAAAAACTTCCAAGAGTGTTTATTTTATTAGCATGACATATTTTCGCCTTTTTTAACAAGTTTTGCAAGGTGAAAAGACAAATAAACATTTTTACATTCAACTTGGTAAATGGGTATGTATTGAACACCATGTGTACACAGATGTCACACACAAAACAACATTGCGAAGATGACGATGACTTCAACATTTCTTTAAAAAGTGAACCCCCTGGGCTGAAAATATTTGCTATACAGTTCCATTGAAATGTTTACGGTCAGGGTTCATTTAACCAAAGGTATCAGTCTGGGTTAGCAAGGCTTGGTACTAGGGTACATTGACCCCCAGACCTATTTCATGGCCAATGATCTGATCACTCATTTTACTAATAGCTTGACAATTGCTTGGACAATACCAAGGTGACAACTTCCTAAGTACTATTTAGACTGACCTGTGTAAAACTGGTAGTGCCAAGAAGGGTTTAATCATTTGTTTACAAAACAAATACTGGTTGATAATGTTAATGGCCCTGGGGTATAAAACTCATGGTCAGTAGCCTCTATCGGATCAATATATGATTTTCTGGACCACCGATTTTCAGCATTTTAAAAGTGTGAAATGCAATTGATATTGTTTTGAATAAATACTGTTCTTGACAGTTGAATTGCATAATTTCACACATCGCATCAAAACGGTTAGTCGGTATGATCACAGAGGGCTCTTATTTACCAAAAGTGTTTGAAACAAAGAACATTTTCAATTTTTATATATTATTATATTATTTATAATTGTGTTGTTCTTAAAATATTTTTAACAACTCATTGACTGTCAACAAAAAAGTTTTCAAACTGAAGATAAAGTTATCGTGCAAATTGAAAAGGAATTTTTAACATTGCTCAAAACGCTCAGTGGGTAGAAAAGGGATAATCCCTTGGGAACAGGCTGATAATCTGCTATCAAATCATTAATAAAGATTTCAACTGTCACCATTTCACTTAAGTATTTACTAAGTAAATAAAGCTGATAAAAAACTATTTTGATGAGGCACTTTTAACTATAAATAGCCTGAATGTTGTAAATTGGTAGCTTTTGCTCAAACAATACCTCAAAAGTACTTTGCCTAAATTTAGATGTTAGTGTTCTTTTCAGGGATTTAAAAATGACAATCAGTGGTTTACTAGAATCCAAAAATTGCATTGCATAGGAACATTAACCTTTTTGCTTGTAAACTGTTTACAATAAACAATTGAAAGAACATGAAAAATCACTCATCACCGAGCCACTGGATGTAAACTATGATAACAATCAACATTTGTAAACATTTTGTTTGAAAATTTGAAGAGACTTGCAATTGCATTGAAACTTACCCAGGTAAAATTTATTTTCTCCATTCCTTGTCAATGTGTAATCTACCACGATAGTGTCTGCAACAGCCGATTTCTACACACTTTTTAAAGCTCTCAAATCACCGTTATATTTTTAGTCACAAATTCAAATCAATAATCTATTGTCCCCTAACTCCCTAACTTTACAGACGGTTGAAAACTTCTTTGTTGACTTGTGTAGGAAGTCATACATTCCAACCACATTCCACGCTTTCATCAGCACAAAAAATCAATAGCGAATGATACATCATATTACCGTGATAATAGCTTACTCTGAGTTGCGATAAGGTCAGGGATTTCATAATTTTGTTGTATTATTAGGGTAATTTTACCATAGATAATAGTTTACAGTGTATTTCATGTCAGATCAAACGATGATTGTTATGCCTGGGGTATCTTGTGATCTAATAATTTAATATGTTTATACACATTAATTTATATCTCATAGAACTAGACAATAGCCTTATCAACCCCTCTGAGCCTGAAGCAAGCAGGCAACAAGTAAAAGACAAGAAATTTAGTTCAATCAATCTGCCATTTATGACAATTTGGTTTAAAAAGTTGTTATTTTTAGCTTGTAACCCAGTTTGTTACTAAGCAGACTCAAGGCATTTCTGTTGGGTATCCATGCCCTTTACCAGTTCAAAGAAGAATTATGAAGAATTCACGGAATATTTTTTAGAACTTTGCATACCGAGCGACAACATTTTACAATATTTAGAAATATCTCAGTTGGATATTATTTCCCTAATGATAATTCTTCATGTACACATTTCCGTGTTAAATTTTCTATTGTAATGTACCTTGGAGTCATTTCTACCGAATGTTTTTATCAGAAAACTGGAGCCATTTCAACCCACCCACGCTTTTATCAGAAAACCGCTCAATACGAAAGTTTGAAATCAGAAAACGGCTCAATACAAAAGCTTGAAATTGATACTTTGCCCCTAGCTAATCCCACTGACCCTGGGCAGACAGCTGTAAATTTAAAAATAAATTTCAAATTTCTCATGTTCCGCTCATTTAAACTGAAGTGAATTTTTATAGTTGGGTGTACTTTACATGTTTAAACTTGTCAGCCGAAAAACGGTTTGACATGCCTATGGCTCTTGATGTGGTGAAGCAGGTCATCTAATGTGACATTTAATTTAAAAAATTCAGATTTGGATGAAGATTTTGGTGTTTTTTGTGCACTATGACTCAATCATTCTTGATAGCTTGAAAGAAAAATCAAAGAAAATTGTTTTTGTTATTTAAAGGTATTGAGAGGAAACATGGTTCTACAGTCACCGGGATGAGGCTAATTGAACATTGTTTTGAAATATATGTGCACAAAAAAATTGACAAAAGGAACAACATTTTAGCTAGAATTGGCTCCCTTTAAGATTGACTAATGTTAGTAAATCACCTGCAGACAGTAAAGCATACACAATGCATCCAATTTGTATTAACAAACCATTAAACAGTCAAAACCAAAGATTCATGGTTAAAATATATCCTTCATGCTACTTTCCCATGAAAGAAAATATAAACAATGGATGAAGGTTATCAGGTGTTTTTTTCAAGCAAATTTGAATCAACAACTTGATATCATCTGTCTTATTAGGTATTGAAATAGGTATGCTTTTTGACCAGAGGGGGCACCACCCATGGGGTGTGGTAACATTGATGTTTCTTTCACTGGCACAGGTAACCAAAAGAATGTTGATGGTCCTGCTAAGAATGCTCTTGGTAAATGGGCATATCATGCTGATGCATGTTTTGTGGTGTTGGTATCAGTGTTCTATGTGTGTGTTCTGTGTACACCATGGGAAAGAGGATACCATGCTGGCATCTTTATGACGGTCCAGACTGTATACATACAACTTGATGGCATATCTCACCATCAGAGGTTCATGTCGCAAAGTGTAAGGAATTTCAACTACTTTTGTGAATGGCATTACAAAAACTTGTCTTTAATGGACAAAAAACTCTGTTCAAGATTGAATGTCAACTTGAGCAATTTTAAATGGTTGAAAGCTTCATTGGATGTGCTCTTTTCTTTACTTTTTGTGTACCCTAAGACCATGATGTCTAGTCTGGAAGTCACCACAAGCATGTTGGTGCACACAGGTGGTGGTGAACTTTGACCTCTCATGGGACTTGTCTAATGTTGGCTAATGTTACCTACACGTGTAATGTATTGGGAACTTCTTGACATTTACTTGAACTCACAGTTCAATTAACTCTCAACAGTCTCAAACAAGGTGTTGGCTGAAGCTGAGTAATCAACTTATTTGAATAAACCATCACCATACACATAACCCCACCCTCGTTAAAATTCCCCACCTTTTTAATGAAATCTCCATGATGTACTTGTCAGCCAAATCTTTTCAGTAACTTGCGCTCAAAAATTGAAAGTTAATGCAAAAGGCACTAGAGAAGGCCAAAGCCAGTTTTCTTAAAATCTCATGTCGAAATTCATGATGTTTTTATATAAATTTTAATCCAATACTCAGGAGATATCATAAACCATTTGTTCATCTCAAAATCCATTATTCTGACAATCTGCACCATTTAGTCTCGCCATATGAAATCTACACAAGTCACAAAAGAGCAAATCCATGTTACAGATCAGGACATAAGTGTCGCCTGGAGCATACAGTTGTACTCTTGACAGATACCGATCCAGGTACAAAAAATAAACATCTTTAATGAACAAAACAAACATACTCACATGGGTGAACAATGAGCCTTTTTGTGCCATGACAACAAACTGAATAAATCCTCAACAAATCCTTTCAATTATCCGCCTTGTTTCATAAGA
>JAOXYC010031123.1:0-15091 GCA_028565715.1 Phoronis pallida
TCGTTCCAGTTGTTATCAATATTCTTAAACTTGTTTGGAATTTCGTTCTTAACCTCGCCAAAGGCTCGGTTATGAACAAAATTTCAAACGCGTTTAAGATTATTGATATCAACTAGGAACTCGTGTAGGATCCTCTATATAATGCTTACATTTATTTTAAGAATTGAAATTTTTCAGCAGGAATTCCCAGAGAAGCAAATATTGCAATGTTTAGAAATTAACATATGGTTAATTTTTTAATGCTTTCATTCTGTTATACCTCTCGTCCAAGAAAACTACTGTCCGATTATATAAGAGTTTGGATTTTCATTTAACTGAATCGTGTCCATGTTTGAGTTATGTACAAAAACATCAAAATTTATATTTTTACAGATTGGTCAGATAGCATTCAAAGGCATGAAGTCCCTGAATCGTATACAGTCTGTGGTGTATGAGACTGCATATAAAACTAATGAGAATCTTCTAATCTGTGCCCCTACTGGTGCTGGAAAGACTAACATAGCTATGTTGACCATACTTCATGAACTCAGACAACACCTATCGCAGGGGGTTATAAAGAAAGACGAGTTTAAGGTAGGAATACTGTCAAAGACTGTGTTGGTATGTGTGAACACATTACCAATCACCAATAGGTGTACTTGCATTCGGAATAAAAATTAGACCAAGTTAAGTAAAATGAAGATCTTGAGCCATCCAGGGAATTACATAATATGAATTTATGAGATTTACCGAAAATTCTAGATACGTACTCTAGAAAAACAATGCCACATACGTGAGCAGCATTCTGACGTCACACATCAACATCCCCTTGAAGAGGTCCGAACGACCTCGAGGATCTAGGATTTTAGGTAAATCTAATTCCAGTTGAACAGACTCATAAATTCATATCAAGTTAAGTAAAGAGCTCAAGAAAATCTGTTCAGCTGGTTGTACAGGTTTGAAACTGTAATGTTGTGTGAGACACAATTTCGACTGAAATGATTAATAAGAGCATGTCATAAATGTGTCCCCTTGATGAATAATAGCCTTTAATTAATAAGCAGTTCTTGTTATTTTCATCCATGGACAGTCAATAAGTGCAACACTTTGCATTTTAGCAAATGATGCAAAATTTGTGTCAGTACAAAAGTTTTAAAAAAAAACTATCTGTCTTGTTATTTCCTTTTGACTGATTTTAAGATAATCAATTTTTTACAGATAATATATGTAGCACCCATGAAGGCCCTGGCGGCAGAAATGGTCAGAAACTTTGGGGCACGACTTGAACCTCTTGGTATAGCAGTCCGAGAACTGACTGGAGACATGCAGCTCACAAAACAGGAGATACTAAAAACCCAAGTTTGTTGACACACAAAAAAGCCTAGTGACATTTATTTGTATTCTTGATAATAAGCTTTGATATTAATTGTGGGTTGAATCTGTTGAATTTTTTTTCATAATCAACAAATTCAGCTTTTCTTAAAAAGTTACATTCTGATCAAATGTTCTCAGACGACATTGTCCCCAATTGCTGTGTCACATAATTGTAAAAAATTATTGTAAACATCTAGTTATATTTGACGTTGTAAAAGTGTACAAAATTAGAATGGCAGCTAGTTCCAATATCAATATTCAGTTCCAGTTTCAATATCCACAAATTTTCTATTCCAGATGTTGGTCACAACCCCGGAGAAGTGGGACGTTGTAACACGCAAGAGTACTGGTGATGTAGCTTTGACACAACTGGTCAAGTTACTCATTATAGATGAGGTCCATCTACTTCATGAAGACAGGGGCTCTGTTATTGAGAGCCTGGTGGCTAGAACTCTTAGACAGGTTATCTTTCATGAAAACCATTCAACAATGAAAAATTGAGGATAGAACACTTAGACATGTTAAATTTCTACCAACATCTTATCCAATACAACAATGAGGTATTTTTATCATTAAAGGAGAACGCCACCTCAAAAGACAGTTTCTGGGCTAGTTCATCATTTCATATAACAGCCTCACAAACAATTTTGAATTCAATTGACCCATAAATAGTGAAGTTACAAATGTTTTGCCAAACTGGAAGTAGCATTTGCCTGGGCACGTTTTTGGTCAAAAATAGCATTGCATTTTGTGGTTTTCGAGGTTTGAATTGGATGGTATTGAAGCTTGGCAATTTCAAGTGTTGATGTACAAGAGAATCTAAGACTAAAGGTTATTCAATACATGAAATCCCTCCCATGTGCAATTAACTGTTGGATTTTCCTATGTAAACACAGTACAAATGTAATGAAGCACACACATGTTTTGTACTAAAGATATCTCACTGGTCAATTCTTGCTGACCTTTTATTTGAGGATTTTTTTTCTTATCCAGGTTGAGAGCTCTCAGAGTATGATCCGTATAGTTGGCCTGTCTGCTACTCTACCAAACTATCTTGACGTGGCCAGATTTCTTCATGTAAACCCATACCTGGGGTTGTTCTTCTTTGATGGTAGATTCAGGCCAGTGCCTCTTGGACAGACATTCATTGGTGTCAAGACACCGAACCGTATGCAACAGCTTCATGACATGAATAAAATCTGTTATGAGAAAGTTTTATATCAAGTTAAAAGGGGAGAACAGGTACTGGTTTTATTTATTTATCATTGGTGCTGGATGAATATTCCTCCAAGATAGATAATGCTATTTTCCGTTCCATGAAAAATTAAAAAAAAATGCATTTGAGACACATGCTTAAAGTTAACAGAAAAACAGACAAAAGCACAGTTTCAATAATTAAAATATGAGTAATTTTTCATCAGGAACTCATAAGAATTGTTCTTATGAGTTCCTGATGAAAAAATATTTATATTTTGAAATATTGAAACTGTGATTTTGTCTGTTTTTTTCTTTTGACTTTAATCTACTTAGTTCTATACCATCCATACCAGAGGGTCAGCACTTGAATCATCTTAAGTTTACATACAGATTTCTTCTTATATTCTACAGACATATGCTGAAATTCAACTTATTGCAATCAAACTTTTCAGTTAAAGTTGGTCCATTTTGTCCACTGGATGATTCCAACTGCTAACTGTTGGAACATGGGAATAATAGTATAGTGTTTATTGTAATAATTGAACAATTTTTTCTGCCATGTGTTGTTTAAAATGTGACTAAAACATTGTAGGGTAAAATGCTTTCATAGCGCAAATGCAAACTGTTTGAAAACATTCAATGTTTCAATTTGTTTCAGGTGATGGTGTTTGTCCATGCTCGGAATGAGACAGTCCGTACCGCTATGACTCTGAGAGAGATGGCGAAGAATGAAGGTGATAGTATTCTGTTCCAAGCTGAACCCAGCTCTGGTTATGGCGACGCTCTTAAACAGGTGCAGTATTAATACGTTCAGTACCACAATGGTTTGTGATAAAAGTCCTATGTATAGACAACACTGGTTTTGGATAGAGTCGTATAAAGAGACAAAACAGAGATGTTGGCGTCCTCCCTTCACTGCAACCAGGAGAACATTCTCTCTGAAGCCAAACATTTTCAATTCTCTCTGAAGTCTATAACCATTTCTAATGTCTTCTTCGTTTTCTCTCTGTTTTGAGGTTTCTTGATATTTTGCTCCAAATATTATGATTTCTTACATGGAATTGTTTGTCATATACACCAACTGTGAGTATAGCTTATAAAATAAAAAAGACACTCAGATTTTGACAAAAGAACTATATAAATTACTACTCATTTAAAGAACCTGTATTTTTGCAATTTGACCAAACAAGTAATTTAACCAATTAATGATTTTGCTATTCAGATGTCGCGGTCTCGTAACAAGCAACTAAGGGAGGTGTTTCCAGATGGCTTCGGCACCCATCATGCTGGCATGTTGAGACAAGATCGTAACTTAGTGGAGAAGTTCTTTGCAGCTGGTTATATCAAGTGTTTAGTATGCACAGCAACCCTGGCCTGGGGGGTCAATCTGCCTGCACACGCTGTCATTATCAAGGTATAGTGTTTCATATGAAAGAACTTTGAAATAAATAAATTTTGAAAAGACAGCAAACATCCGAATCTGACCCCGAATTAACTCAGGTCTCCTTTACTCAAATTCCAAAGTTTTCTGTCTTTTTCAAAATATATCACTTTCGGCTAGTAAAAGCACACATTTATTTGTAAATAAATTAAGATCGAATAAAATTGTTTTATAAATCTATACTCCGGTCACGACAACCTATTTCATTTATTTGTATTCATTTTGAAACATAAGAAGATAAAAGAATGCACTTTGGTTTGTATTATGCAGTGCAGTTATGGTTTTCCAGTAAATTGCATACCTTTATTATTTGTTTAGAAAAATGAACCAAAAAGTTTATTAAAAGAAATGAAGATTGCATCAATCTTGTCACAAGTCATTATTTTCAGTCTTCACGAAAGGATGAAATAACACAATAAAAACTAATATTAATTTCATTTGTATTTCACAGGGAACTCAAATCTACAATGCTAAACACGGTGCATTTGTTGACCTGGGTATTCTGGACGTGATGCAGATCTTTGGTCGAGCTGGACGACCCCAGTATGACAAGTATGGTCACGGTTCCATCATCACCACTCATGACAAACTGTCACACTATCTCTCGCTGATGACCAGACAGAACCCCATTGAGAGTCAGTTCATCAACAGCCTAACTGACAATCTGAATGCAGAGGTAACACTTTATTATTGCGTCCAGTAAAATGAACGAAGATTGGAATGCATCATTGAAAAGTTTTTTGAAGTTGTTTTTGTTAAATTATCTTATTGATCATGGATTTATACTTGGTTTATTCAGAAGATTCCTGACTGAAAAGGCTTGATAATAATTTACTTTAATTTGCATTCTTGTTTTCAATTCTTGGTATTAAACCTTATTACATTGTGTAGATAGTAAATTCTAGTATACTTTTGTATTGTCCATTAACTAATAAGAGTTGTTCATTGTTTTTTTCAATAGGTGGCGCTAGGTACTGTAACAAATGTAGAAGAAGCAGTCAAGTGGTTGAGTTACACCTACTTGTTTGTAAGGATGAGATGTAACCCTCTGGTGTATGGTATCAACTACTCTGTGTTGGAGGTAGGCAGGGTTTCCTGTTTTACTTCAGAAACTGCAGCTAAATAATTTTATTACTCACCATTTATTTATACCAACAAAAGCGACAAAGTTTTTCAGTTGCAACAGGTTTCGGTGTTTTTGTTTGTATATTATATCTACTCGTTACTTTTCCACTATCCACTGCGGCCTTTGTTAAGTACTGAAATGAGATTCGTGAAGAAGCATTTGCCTATTCTACACCAGGTGGTGCTGCTGGTTCTTGCAAACCTCATTCTGAATCTCATTCCAGTTCTTGACAAAAACCACAGTGGATGGTGGAAAATATTAATTTTGTACTTAGTGAATGATGAATGACTGTCCAATTTTATGAAGTAATCAACCAGTCACATGCACTTTTTTACTGGACAAAGCACTATTAATTGTTCTTTTTGGCTGAATATGATTTATTTTGGCTTGCTGTAATCGGAAAAAATTCACAAAAGCAGTAAAAATAGATTTATTTGTACTTCATGTTATCTATTTCACATTGTAGGAGGACCCCACCCTTGAGGTGCATCGGCGAGACCTCATCGTCAGTGCTGCACGTAAACTAGACAAAGCGGCCATGGTCCGGTTTGATGAACGTACAGGCTATCTTCACATTACCGATCTAGGCAGGACCGCCAGTCACTTCTACATCAAATATGACACTGTGGAAGTCTTTAACGAGTTCTTGAAGCCACTGATGAATGAATGTGATGTTCTGAGCATGGTGTCCAATGCGACTGAGTTTGAGCAGATTAAGGTATTTTCAACATTAAGGAGGATTGAACGTAGACTTTAAATAGGGATGAACATGAAACATTATGATATCAAGGAGGTATTTGCACTCACTATTAACTTACCTAGATGGTGCATAGATTTTGGTAGTTTCAAGAAGGCAAGCTATTTTTCTGGTTGTCTCGTGGAGCACATGATTTTAGTTTTGGTCTAATGACTTGTTATAGTTATTAATGAAAAAAAAATCATAAGTTGCCACGTAAATGTCAAAAATAATCCAATATTCCAGGATATTCATTTAAGATTGTGCATACATTTGATTTGTTCTCTAGGTTCGGGAGGAGGAAATGGAAGAACTTGACAGCCATCTTGTAGACTCATGCCCACTTCCAGCACCAGGTGGCACTGAGAACACTTATGGAAAAGTGAATATTCTACTACAGACTTACATCTCCAAGGCGAGCGTAGATAGCTTCTCATTGGTCTCGGACATGGCCTACACTGCTCAGGTAGGTTTGTTGCTACTCATGTTTCCAAACTTACCTAAACAATCTAGATGCCTCCAACACCACAGAAGTCTACAGCTCAAGCCATCCGTCAACAAACGGTAGAGGTGCTAAAACGCTAGTGAATGCTGTTTTGAAGCTGAGACAGTTTTTGCATGAAATTTTACTATTATCAAGCCGAGACTTTCGAAAAAGGTACCTGAGTGTATAAATCGGAACAGTTGGAGAAATTTGGGATAGTAAACTTAAGACGAAATATCGTCAACAAATGTTTGGACCCCGAACTTGGTACAATCTCAGATGGGGTCCACAGCAATGATCAGTCACTGTGCTCCTGTGGTAGGCTTCCAGCTACTACTACATGACAAGTTTTCGGCCATGTGGGTTATTCTTTGGATACTGTATGTCAAGCAACCCAATTAAGAATTTATTTGGTGGCCATCCTGAACAAGCCATATTTATTTATTAAAGATGACTTGATCTCCACAAATGTACTCATTTTAATGGAAAAGTGCTCAAATGCAATTAGCAATTGATTTTATTTTACAGAATTCTGCCAGGATTATGAGAGCCCTCTTTGAGATTGTCCTGCGTAAAGGCTGGCCAATAATGGCAGGTCGACTACTCACGCTAAGTAAAGTGGTTGATAAACGGCTATGGGCTTTTGAAAATCCTCTGCGCCAGTTTTCTATACTGTCTCCAGAAATACTGTACAAACTGGAACGACAGAAGCTGACTGTTAATAAACTGAAAGATATGGATGCCAATGAAATAGGTATAGTGCTGTAATTCCTGAAACGACACACTGTGACTCAAGTCAATGTTAAATTATAAACTGTTGAATTATCATTCACTCAAACAGTGTTTTATATAAAGTGCATCATAAAAAAGAATTAATAAAAAGGGTTGTCTTGACTGGAGTTAAGATAACTTTTAAATCAGATAAAATCCTGCACTTTTCCAGAAATATGACTAAAATTGCTATTTGTATTGTATTTACAACAGGAGAAGGATGATAGTTCAATTGGTTGTGTGTTTAAGGTCGGACCCCGCTTTATTATATGCACCAGAAATAAAGTGCAGGATTTTATATGATTTTAATTATCTAAAAAAAAGAAGAGTGACTGTCTCCTTATTTATTTGCAATCAGACTTGGAAATATTGATACCAGCTTTACAGATAAACTTAAATTTTTATTCCATATTCTGTTTCAGGTCACATGCTACATCATGTGCGCATGGGTGGGCGTGTCAAAGAGTGTGTCAATCAAATACCTGACCTTGAACTTGAGGCCACCATCCAACCAATCACAAGGACCGTACTGCGAGTGAGGCTGACCATTACACCTCAGTTTATATGGAACGATAGAGTACATGGAAAGACGGCGGAGTCGTTCTGGATTTGGGTGGAGGATCCGGATAACAACCATATGTATCACTCTGAATATTTCATGCTCAATAAGAAAAGTGTATGTTTGCCAACCTTTTTTGTGTTACTCTCCAAGTGCATTTCTATATCAAATGTTTTTGAAGTGACGAGCAACAGTAGAATTACTATAAATTAAAACAACTTGAAAAACTTTTATATGATTTCTATTTCAATAACAAGAACCAGATTGTGTATTTGGAAAAGGGTACAAATTTTTTTCCCCAGAAATATTCGTTAATGAGTACCAAAGTCTATTGTTATAATTTACCAAATTAAGTATGCCCTCAAATTTGAAGATTAATACTCTAAAATCTGTTTTTGACAATATCTGATCTGGGAAAGGTTGTTAGTGTGGAAACATCTTTGATGGGTCCTAAACGCCAACAGTTTCCAAATGATCATAACAAATTTGCATGCATCTTGAATGCTTTCGCGTAGTCACCAGATTAGGTGTTTAGGTTGTTACAAATTCCAACCTCTTCACTGTTGTTTTATGTATTTCAGGTCATTTCTATGGAGCCACAGTCGCTGGTGTTCACCATCCCAATATTTGAGCCCCTCCCAAATCAGTACTATGTGAGGGCCATATCTGACAGATGGCTGGGCTCAGAGTGTATGTGCGCAATATCATTCCAACATCTAATTCTACCAGAGAGACATCCACCGCATACAAGTGAGTAGTCATAATTCCCCCATTCCAATATTTGAGCCCCTCCCAACCCAGTATTATGTGAGGGCCATATCTGACAGATGGTTGGGTTCAGAGTGTATGTGTGCAATATCATTCCAGCATCTTATTCTACCAGAGAGGCATCCACCTCATACAAGTAAGATGTCACGATTTCCAATATTTGTTTCCAACCTAGCACAGTTTTAATTGTGAGAGTGATTTATAATTATATCATTCCTGTCGAACAGGCATCCACGGAAAAGTGGTTGGTATTGCTTGTTAAGATGTAAATATCTCGAAACTCTTCAAACACTGTATTGCAAAAAAGTAATATTTTGCTAGATCATGAAAAGATGAAAACTTGTCATTCAACAACTAACATTTTTTTTTCTGGATTTAGTAATTTTGAATAAAATCAAACCGGTTGCATTTTCAGAATTAGAACTTGACACAATCCTCTTCTATTTCAGATTTGCTTGACTTGGAGCCGCTACCCAAGTCAGCCCTTGACGACCCTCAGTTGGAGTCACTGTTTAGTTTCAGTCATTTCAACCCCATACAGACCCAGATCTTCCACACCCTTTACCATACAGATAACAATGTACTGCTAGGGGCACCTACTGGGTCTGGCAAGACTGTCGCCGCTGAGATGGCTATCTTTAGAGTTTTCAGGGAATACCCCAAAGCAAAGGTTTGATATTTAAATTTCTCACATAATAAGTTCGTTTCTATCGCAATCTCAATTGTTTTATCGAAAATAACACACTCTGATGGATCACTGTATTCATACGCCCTCAAAAAATCTTCGTTTTTTCATCGACAACGCGTCGTCACTGTTTCATGTGAGAAAAAGAACAATAAACTCGTCGTCATTGAATAATAAATTTCTCAAAACTCGTCAAAATACTCCCCAAAGGCTTGGATTTTGAATCATTTTGAGAAATTTATTATTCAATGACACTAGTTAATTATCCTCTATGAAATTCAACCCAGTTAATGGAGAGTGTGTCGGTTCATAGTTGAATAACACAAAGTTAGGTTTTGATACTTACCGTATAACCCCGCAATTGAGCGCATGCGCCTTTATGGGAAATAATGCATTTTGCTCTCAAAATTTGTAAATTCAAATTCGCGCAAAATAGGCGCATGGGCCGAAAGGTTCCGCTATTAGGGCCCCTGTTAACTGGGCGCTCCGGATATAAGCGCACTTTTTGCATAGTAATTTCAACACTCGCTTTAAACAAATTTCGTGCCAAATAGGCGCACGGGCCTATATGTTCCGCGTATAGGCGCGTATTCACGTATAGGCGCATGCGCTCATTTGCAGGGTTTTACGGTAATAATATAAATTTCTTCAGCTACGAATAGTGTCTCTCACTCTCCAATATTTAAAGCACGATTGTGTCTGATCTGATATAATTAATGTAATGGGATTAGCTTAGAAAATATGTGAATGACTTTTGAAATAAAAAACTTGTCATCTGCTCTTCCAGGCTGTGTACATCGCCCCCCTGAAAGCATTAGTGAGGGAAAGGATGGAAGACTGGAGGAAGAGGTTGCAGGAGAAGCTGGGAAAAAGGTTGAAATCATAAGTTGTCTTGTCAGATAACCAGTCAACATTAAGTGTGATTAAAATGCAAATTTAATGCATTATCACATTGCAACCTTAACTTGCAAAATTGTCAGGCACTTCTAAGGCTCACAAAACCCCTGAAACAAATCATATCTTATTTTGCCCAATCTTTGTTCATAATATGGTCATCACTCAATTCAAGAATCCTGTATTTCATAAACCTAATGTATATATTACGTTTAAGTTTGATAGTAAAACTGAGAGCCCTGCTTAAAAGAAGTGCTTCCAGTTGAGTTTTTGTCATCATGATGTTTTGTTCCATGATTCTTTTCTGCATTATATTTGAAGCAGTCCGTAAACACTACAAGTCAACCACCAATTGATACATTTCATGGTTTCGATAAACCACAGTACCAAACCCAAAAAAACTGAAAATGTGAAATATTTATTCTTTCCAGGGTGGTTGAACTGACAGGTGATGTCACACCAGATATGAGATCCATAGCCAATGCTGACTTGATAGTGACTACACCAGAGAAGTGGGATGGTATCAGCCGGAGCTGGCAGACTAGGGGATATGTCAAGGCTGTAGCTCTTATTGTCATTGATGAGATCCATCTGTTAGGTAAATGTTGATGATTAAGGATATTTCTTTTAAATCAGAAATTGAATTTCATTATGGCATTAGAAATTCATTCAAATGTAAAAAGAATGTCATACTGATTTATTGATGCTTGATGCACCAAACCAAAATTAAGCGTCAACAGTACAGAGGATAGATGAAAATCTATTCACAAAAATAATTTTCAAACCTAACATCAAACAAATGCTTTATATTTTAGTTTTGGATTATTTTTGTCCAAAAATGACACATTTTTACCATTTTCGATTTAGTTGGAAGCTAGTCTGTATTATACACATGCCTGGATTTGAATAGAAATAGAAAATAGACAGTTAAATAAATACTCAAAACAAAGGCGGCAGTTGTGATCCTGAATGAAGGATGCAAATTTGAAGAAATAAACAGTACTAGAGAAGAAATAATCTAACAAAACGACTGTCGTTTTATTTGATTATTTCTTCTGTAATAAAAAACGATATTGTTAGAAAAAGAAACTGTTAAGTAAACGTATTTTCTCTGCTTTAATTATTTGTCCTTTGTTAGGTGCTGATCGAGGTCCAGTCCTTGAAGTGGTCGTGTCTCGTACGAACTTCATCTCATCTCACACTGGTTTACAAGTACGAGTGGTCGGACTCTCAACTGCACTGGCGAATGCTCGAGATCTTGCTGACTGGCTGGGCATAAAACAAGTATGTGACGTTGATTGATAATAAAAAATAATGCAGCTTTTTTGGAAAAGAAAATTTCTCTTGAATTTACTGAATTTTTTATAACTCGCTGAGTAAAATTTGGATGATTGCTTTTGTCTGTACCTTACAGTTTTGGTCAATTTTCTGTATGTACAAGATTAACAAAATTGGATGCTTTTGAACCTTGATATGGGGTTATACATATGTGCAGAGAAGGAATTTGTAATCAGCATAAGAATTCAACCTTCAATACATTCCTTTTGAAATTGTGTATAATGAATTGGCATAAAAACACATTTCTTGTAACATTTCAAATCCACAGCTGTTCAATATTGCAGCACTGGTATTGTTGAACCTGTGGGATTTCATCAAAATCAACAGTAGTGGTTCAGAAATTTTGTTACCAAATAAAAGTCAGTTCTGTTGGTAAAACAACATTCATCTTCCACCACTCAAACATTTATTGAGCAATAAACTGTCCCGAAGGTAAAATTGGCATTAGTCAATTGGTAACACTTTTTTGAGCCGAAAGTTTGTTTTTCTATGAGGGTTTTCAGCAAAAACTGATTTTCCTTCAAACCGCCACCGCCCAAGGGTTTTGATATAAGGTGCTTTCCACCTCCAAAGCTATTGGTTTTGCTGGAATAGTCCTATATATTATTCATGGATTTAAGTAGAAATTGTTCATAATTCTTGGTTCTTTATTTTGCAGACTCCCATCATGTGGGGTTTCATTTCAGTTCAAGAATAGACACTTGACATTTTTCTTGCGTTTCAGGTTGGACTGTTCAATTTCCGCCCTTCAGTACGCCCAGTACCCCTGGAGGTTCACATAGCTGGCTTCCCTGGCAAACACTACTGTCCCAGGATGGCTACTATGAATAAACCCACATTTCAAGGTAAGCACTGGGGAACATTGTTTTACAAATGAATAAAATAAATAAATTTGCAAAGTTCCGTCAAGAAAACAATTTCATCATTTCTATTGCAGCTATGATAATGTGTTTTTACAGAATGTTCTGACTTATTAAATTTTGGCTTAAATACTTTAAACTCTATAGACAATTTTGGAAAGCTCTCAAAAAAGCTTTGATTAGAAAATGGCCTATCAGCATATTTGGTTGGTGTGACATTATCAGAACGGTGTTTTGTAGGGCTGTAACGGGTCAGAATGTTTACGGTTCCGAATAGAGAATAAAAAGAAAATCACATGAAGGTACATGTTGATTAAAATATGTATTAAAACGTAACAGTAAAAAATTGGTATAACAGTAACAGTAACAACTTATAGGTATAACAGTAACTGTAACTTATTATAAAGAAGAATAACTGAAAAAAAACACTTCACAAATCGTGGCTTATTCGGTTTGATTCCGGGGTGTGAATAAAACTGTTACAAAAGAAAACAATATATTTAAATGAAATTTGGTTGAATTGTGAAGAATTAAACTAAAAGTGCAATTTGATTTTTTCTTTTGACCCGAACCGAAAATCAAGAATTTGGTTGACCCGAACCGATATGCAGTCTGGACCAGAACCGCTTGGACTTTAGGTCACCGTTACAACCCTAGTGTTTTGTCTTCTTTTTTCAGCCATCCGTACACATTCCCCAGCCAAGCCTGCCCTGGTGTTTGTATCTTCACGTCGTCAGACCAGGTTGACTGCACTGGATCTGATTGCTTTCCTAGCAGCTGAGGACAATCCTAAACAGTGGCTTCACATGCCGGAGATTGAGGTAGGTTGGGATTATGTTGAATTTGAGTCGAATACTGGAACTAGTTTATTACTCACGAAGTGTAGCATCCGTATCACATGGGTGCTAAAAGCTAGTTCATGCGTTACTGATGCTACATTACGTAATGAACGAGTTCCAGTATTTGACTAAAATTCAACAAAATATCTTCTACAACTGGATGTCTAACAATATCCATGCATATGTAGGTTGGGATTGTTTATCAAATCTATTGAAAGGAATTTGCCAGTGACAGTATTTTTTCACATTCTGAAATATTAAACAGTCATCCTAATTGTCTGGAAATGAAACCAGTTGTTGACCATTTAACAAAAAATATTTTCCACTATTGATTCTTCATCTGATGATGGGAGCTATTTCTACCAAAACTTCATGAGTATGTTAATATTTGCAATCATCTTGCACTTTGTTTGTTGATTTTGGCCAAAAACCTTTAGCATTGTTAGTTAAAGAAATATAGCACAAAAGAGGTATAATTCGTAGAAAAAACAGTCTTCCTCAAATAGAATCAGATTCCACTATCTTGCTGTGTAAACTAGTTATTAAAGGAACTGTAAGTTAACTCAGTCAGCCTTTTGTTCATTTGTAGATGGAAAATATCATTGCTGGCATCAATGACGCCAACCTGAAGTTGACCTTGGCCTTTGGTATTGGAATCCATCACGCTGGTCTTCATGAGAGAGACAGGAAGACGGTTGAAGAACTGTTTGTCAACTCAAAGATCCAGGTATAATTTAGGATGTTCTTTAGACGGTTAATATTTTCTATTTCTACCTATTACTGTGAAGGATTGCTTGGGGAATGTTATCGCAAAATAGGCAAAGACGGGTAATTGACATTAGAATGCCCTTATCAACCTATGCCGATGGATTAAGTTTAGTTGTTAAAAATTGGAACAACTGAGTAACGTTTATATGATTAAAAAAACTGTTTTAAATGCTGCATGTATCATTCATTTCTGCCATTTGTAGATTCTTGTAGCGACAAGTACCCTTGCTTGGGGAGTCAACTTTCCTGCCCATCTGGTTGTTGTCAAGGGAACAGAATACTTTGATGGCAAACAGTGTCGTTATGTGGACTTTCCTATTACAGGTATGTTTTTCAAGAATATTTTATTTTGGTCAAGTATTGCCTCTATCAATTTATAAAATGTTCAGGTATCTGATGGGCAAAAGAATCAGTTTATGATTTTTTGTGGAATTCTCTCACATCAAAAAAAGTTGAAGTGTTTGAAAAAAAAATGTTTGATAACTAAAAAATAGTAGTACATTTTTAGTCACTTCACATTTCACATTACAGATGTCCTGCAGATGATGGGTCGAGCTGGTCGTCCACAGTTTGATGACCAAGGGATAGCTGTTATACTTGTTCATGATATCAAGAAACATTTCTACAAGAAGTTCCTGTATGAACCATTTCCAGTGGAATCCAGGTTTGTGGTACAGCAGAAGTAGACATTCAAAACATTTGATGGATAAAGAATAATTTATAATATCATCCTTACTTTCATTGTTTCCTTGCTTTTTACACAGTATGTTGTTTTAGAGTTTGTATAATAAAAAAAAATGTGGGTTCGATTCCCTGTGGATGAGGATAATTTTTTATGCATTTGTTTTATTTGATATTTTTAAAAAAGGTGGCTTTTTTGAGCCGTGAGTAACTGAGTATTTAATATTTTTTCCATTACACTTCTTATAAATCAAGGGAACAGTTGTATAATTATATCATATTCAAGTGTTGGAACAACTTTTAATTTTTATCAATTTTCTTTCAGTCTACTTGGTGTACTACCAGACCATCTGAATGCTGAAGTTGTTGCCGGGACGATCACCTCCAAGCAAGATGCCATGGACTACATCACATGGACCTACTTCTTCAGGAGGCTGGTCATGAATCCAAGGTAGGTGTCATGTGACCTGATTGCGGAAGTGTGATTGGTGCAGAATCTAACCAGGGCCCTCACTCATTATTGGGGACTGGGGCCAGGGGCCTTTCACTGAGGGGAATTTTTCGCGGCGTTTTTGTAAAGGGGAATTTTTC
>JAOXYC010032234.1:0-15071 GCA_028565715.1 Phoronis pallida
TCTGTCTCTGTAAACGCTTGGTTATCAATGCCGCGACCTCTACTGGGTGCGGCTTCTTCGTACTGAAAAAAAAAGAATTTTTTTGTCTTAAATTTGAAACAAAAAGTAAATTGAGATTTGCCCATTCTGATAATTATGGGAAATGTGATACCCCTGCTAAACCTAAGTTACAATTAAAATGTATCTAACGAGAACCTGTAATAGATGAATCAACCCCGGAAACATTTATTGTAAATCAAATTGAAATAAAGTTTAAGTCTGAAATTTTTTTTCCGAAATGAATTTCAAAATCAGGAGACACAATATTGATTCTCACAGTATGTCCATCCTCCTCGTCCAAGGACCTTCCTCGTTTCTCCTTCATTTCATATTCAGGATTACTCATCAATTGTGGGCGTGGCAGTGACGGGGTCCACGTCTCCAATGATGCACTGTGGTTGGGATTGAATGACTGAGACCGGGCTGTGGCTCTGGAAATGTCATAGGAACATATATTACTGCCGATGATGCATATTCGCAGATGAGGCAGGCAAAGTGTAGTTGCACTTCGGTGTATTTCAACTCTAATTGTGAATGCATGCAAACATACAAAGGTTGGCCATTGCCACTTATTAAGCAACATTCGAGTTATCGTTAATGCAATTCAATTAAGCAATGTACATTTAATTTAATCAAAATATCATGTATATGTTGATTTTGTATAAGAATTATTGAAACTTGAAGAAATGGCTGTACAAGCATAATTAAGAGGCTTAAGTAATTAATTTGTGTTTGTATCACATTTTTCAAAATGCAGCTGCTCTCATCTTGGCGCCAGACAGAGGTAAAAACTCATGTAAGATCAATTCTGATACTGCACGCTAGGATTGTTTATGATCAACTTTCAAATAGCACAAAGGGATTTGTAAGCATGAAGCAAACACACTGGAATGTAAATCAAAATAAAACTGTTAATTAAATAAATTTTAAGTATAAATTTTGAAATTTCCTAACTTTTCTTAGAAATCACTCATAATGCAAAGTACTAGAAATTAAGTAGTGAATACACACGGTCAAATGGCTATATTTTTTTATAGTCACTCACCAGGCGTCAAAAATGTTTTTAAACATGCATATTTAATTTCGTCAATCAAAATCATTTTTTTTAAAGTGCAATTTGCATGATGACAATCTAAGCAGACACAAACAAGGAACAATTTCTGTTGTGGACAATCCTTTTGAAACCCAAACCAAAACTTTTCAAGCTTGGACGAGGAAAACAATGCTAATGGAAGCTCGTCATCCAATCATGAACATGGCGGCAAATCCTCAACGAAGTGTGAAACATATTTTAACCAAAATAAAGAATTATGAAGTTTTTGTATGCTTGCTTAAAACTAATTGTGTTGAACAAAAATGTAACACATTTTCAGAAAAAAACAAAAGAGTTGCTTTCAATCACATGTTTGTTGGTCAAAACATGTTTTTTGGTCAAAATAGGTAAAATATTGAATAAAAAAGCATAATTATTAAAAACATTTTGCTTACAAATTTTAAACAGATTTTGATATATTCTTTGAAGAGGATTTGCTAGTAATGCAGGTGAACCGAGGAAAGATCAACTAAAATCTAATGGGAGGTGTATCTAAAGTACCTTTTCTTATTCTTCGACCTGTAAAGCGGAAAATGAAAACATGTCTACAAGCCGTTAGAATCCCAAAAGCATTACATGTACAATGACCAAATCCATGACAGAATAAGACAAAAAAATCTACAGGTTAATAAAATCTAAACAGAAAGTTATGTCAATTGGACACGGAATCACTCAGTCTGCGCAACAAAACTAAGCGCGAGTTATTTTTCAAAAAAGTCGGACAAGGTCCTGCCTGGCAGGGTCCTGCCTGTCAAAAATTTTGTGTTTTTCATTGTGAATTTTGCCTAAGTTCTGATTGGTGTCTTGAATGAACGCTAACATGTCCTATGTTCCAAACTTTGCCTCAAGAATTTAGAAAATAACTCACAAATGATATATTTTGTTTCACTTACTTTACCTGCAATCGACTGGGAAAATCTGATAGTTTCATTCCCTTTTTCTGATTTCACTAAATAATTTGTATTTCAAAGTTAAATCTTCCCCGCAGCCGAAATGAGAAAATGGTCTCCATTTTGTGAATGTATCCAATATCAATTAAGATCACCCAGCATATACAAGTTACAGGCAAGTTTCTTGAAAGACGCAACAGAAATTCATATGAAGCTCTCAAGGTCACAAACTCATTTCTAAAAAAATCTGTCTGTAACGCACTAAACCTTTTTATTGCAACAAGAAGTTCATCGGCTTAGACAACCAGGAGATATGCAGGATTCAAAATGCATTCATTACAAGCAGCAGATGTTTTGTTAAGTCCATGCATTTATTTTAAAGCTCAGATTTATTTTGGTTGAACAATGGGTGGATTTACAAAAACATTGCAAAAATTTTGAGCAGTCATTTCTTCAATGAAATTTGTTTAATATTTACTGGTATTGTATTTTTATTGGATCAGAAAAACATATTAGAAATTAAGAAGCTCCCAAACCATATTTTTATAGAACTAGGTTTTGGTCTTCCATTCAAATAGGTAGTCCAGGTAAAGAAAATTATAAACCAAAAATAAAAACCATATACCATAATCCAATTAAAAATTATGATTAAAAAGTTAAAAGCATTTTGGAGTTTTAGAAGAAAATTGTAATCACAGCAAAGTTCCCAGATAAATAATATTTTGATAGTTAGAGATTAGGACTTCCGTTTACTTACTTAAACATGGAATAAGACACTTTTTCATCCTCACTGGATTTCCGTCTGCATCAAATAATTTACAGGTCCAGTGTTATTCAGAAATTACTCAATGTTAAATCTCCTTAAGTCTCCTTGTAGCACACCCATGTTTTTTTTATTTTACAATGCAAAAACTTTAGGTGCAAGTAGAATAATGTGGTCCCTTGTACAATTTCCGTTATTCAGTCAATGGAAAATATATTGGCTGAATAATGCCAATAAGCGAGGGACCACACTATGCAACTTGTACTGAATTTAATACATTTTTTTTATTTTTAGTAGATGTCACATAAAAAGCTATCATGCAGATTCTGTTGTATGATTAATAAATAAAAGGGGGAAACTTAATAAGAAGCAACGAATGATAATCTATAAAAAATTATCAAAATAAACATAAAGTAATCAGATTGATAACAATTGATCTTCAAGTACAGAATAGGCGTTCATGATTTTATAATTTAAAGTTTTCTTCAGTACAAATTCAGTTTGAATTAAACACATGATTGGTTCAACACGAAACGGGTAATATCTTCAAAAAGATACTTGTTTTTAAACAAATGATTACTTTTTTATACTTAGCTTGCGATTAAATAATAAAATATTTTTTTCCTGGGGATGGTAACATTTGAAATTTTATGGTAAATGGCCAACGGTTCTCAACACAAATCTGGAAAGCTACCGACAGAAGGTCATATACATATCAACAAAACACTGGTTCCAGGACCACAATACCTGTATACACAGCATTGAGTGATGGGACTAACAATGATTAGACAAATAATTTACAGCCTCATAGTTACAAAAGGGGGTTGCAACAACATATTTTGGATACAAACACTTAAGTGTGAGACGGGGTTTGTAAAATATGTGTTAACATAACATTCAGGGGTAACAATGACTGGATTTGCTTTAGTCACCATGAGAGACATACCTGCAACATGCCACCACCAACAGGAGTACCAGCAGTAGTATGACGCCACCGCCAACAGCACCGACAGTAATTGCCACCATACGCAGATCTGCAAATTGAAGATCGAAGAAAATCTATATTCAACAGGAGTTTTTATTCAAACAGTTTTTCTGTATTAATCCTCTGAGGCCCGGCGTTCCATATACGGAACGTTACAAGCAGCCTAAACATGTACCGCGCACCCCCTCAAGATGGCGGCCCATGACGTCCCCGCGGGCGCGCCCTGAATTTACACGGACTGGCCCAGCTAGTTATCCCATTGTCCATCAATTGTGGTATGCTAATGAGCTCATTAGTATGCGCAACGGAAAATGGGTTGGAGCAAAGACACCGTTGATTCATTGGCTCTCCGAAAATGCACACCTTCCATAGGCCCGCACCTAAGGCACGCCAACGGTGGTCCCAACGGCAACGGGGCTTCCCTCGTGTCATTCCTACTGCAGAGTGCAGGGCCTTGGAGGGTTAAAATACAGAAAAGTATTTTATCTGATATGTTATTGACAGTGAACAAGAAGAAATTTCTTTAACCAACTCAAATTATGAGTTTTAAAAGTACAACCCAAAGTCTGCCTTTTCATTGTTAAACATCATCTGAATCTTGCTAACTACATTTCCTAGCGTTGAAAGGTTGGCAGTCAAAATTTGAAATGATAAATCAAAAGACTCGGGGTCATGTTGGACAACAGCGCGGGACACTTACACTACCCCGATTCTCACCCTTATCTAAGATCTAAGAATAACAAGTCCATGTTGACCAAGTGGGCAATAAAGTAATGAAGCAGAAATCTGAATAGTACTACATACCGCTAACCAGTTCTAACAATGGCCCGGTAATCGCAGCATAATTACATGATAGGTATCGGGTAATTGACTTGTGTCGGAACTTTGATCAGGTCCGGTTCTGTGAGGGGTCCTATCGGTGTCCGTTTTAAAGTATTTAGCCGACGGGCCCAGCATGTAAGCTTCTATTTCAAGTAATGTCTACTACTAAGTCTAATGTGTCAATTTTTTACAAACTTCTCAAACAATATCTTACATTCCACCTCATCGTCCACCTTGTCACAGTGTTGTCCTTTGTATCCAGCATCACATCTGGAAACAAACATAGACTATTTGAAAAACATTTTTTTTTTCGCCCTGCCAAATTGGGACATTAAAAATTAAACATAAGTTACAAAATTGAATATTTTGATACTACACAAATGAGACTCCATGCAATAAAATCCGCTAGATGTCTCACTGCCTAGCGAAGCCCCAGACTGGTGTCGCTGCCTGTATGTAGAATATTTCCGATCACAGAAGATCCATTTTACGAACTCGCAAATAGTCTGTCGAGAATTCAATAACCCACAGAATATCAGCATAATAAGATGTAACAAGTTTTTAATATTATACCACAACGATAACAAAAGGAAAGAACTGTATTCTCTGAAAAGAGATCACGAAGACGTCATTTTGAATACAAAGGGTGATTTGACATCAAAACAATCTTATTTGCGCATGTTAACGTGCAGACGGAATACGACGCCTTAATTTTGCAAAAAACAAAACGCCTGGGGTCTCGTTATGCGCAGCGCCAGCTATCGGCTGCACGGAGTCTCATTGGGACAAGGTTCAAGCATTGGTATTTGCGTGTTCACCATATTGGGACAAGATCAAGTTTCCATTGACTTTTAACTGTGGAAGTGACAAAAACTGCATGACCACCTTTCAGAAATTTCTTGCTGTTTACCAAATTGGGACACCATGAAAATGATAACCTGTGTTGTTGGGACTAAATACTTAATTTTAAAGTGTCCCAAAATGGAGAGAAAATACCGAATCAAGGAAATTAGTGGGAAATGACATTTACGTTAAAAGGTGGAGGAAAAACATAGCTTAGTATGGTTGTTTGTTTTCCAATTTCTGAAAAACATAGCTTAGTATGGTTGTTTGTTTTCCAATTTCTCAATTATGAGGGATAAATGGTTGTCAATAAATCTACACAAATATCAATATGGGGCCCAACACAAACAGGATGCACAAATCAGGCCTAACAAAAGTGTCATATTCTGTGTATTAACCAATTCTGAGCCGTTGTTTTGCGGAGGCAATTTTATTTATTAATTTTGAATACCTAGAAAGGTAATATTTCGTACCTGCAGAAATAGCCGTTATGGAATGGTTCACATGTTCCGTGTTTACAAGTATTCTTCTCACACATATCTGTAATGTTTGAAATGATTTTTTTTAAAACGATTCTATGCAATAGGCATATTGTTATCTGGGGGCCTTACCAAACTTCTTTTTTTTACCAAAAAATAACATGAAGGCTTTCAAAATGCTAATTCCTTTTTTCTATTGGTTAATTTAAAAAAAAAAATTAAATATTAAGTAAAAAACACAAGACACAATATTGGATAGAGTAACAAGCAAACCTTTGAAATGCATCAGAAGTTGTTTTCATATAGAAGGGGTATAATAAATGGCTTACTTGTACATGATTTTGTGGCATTGTTGAATTTATACCCGTCTTTACATTCACAAATGTAGTCCCCAGGCGTATTAATACAAACTCCATTGGTGCATGTTGATGTATTTTTACACTCATTGATGTCTGCAATGAGAAAATATAGACCGTTGTAAAAAATTATTTATGTTCATTAAATACGTATTCTTAAGTTGGCAAAAGATGGGCGGATGCTTTCGGCATTTTGGCGCTTTTTGTTTGCCCATCTTGATCAAATTTTATACTTAGTTTGTATTCATCGTTTATTTTACAATTAACAATTTCAACCATACCAATTTTATTTCTCTCTGCAAACTGAGCTCGAAACATCACTCTATCAAAATAATTTCAAAGATAAAGAGAATCATGTTTTTTGCCAACAAAAGAAAACTTGACTGAATAAATCCCAGCTTTCATCAATAATTTCAAAGAAAATAATTTTAATCTTGTCATAGTTTTTTTAAATATGACAAGATGCAACACTAGAACTCCATATAGCCCAGATGGCAAATGGAAAATTTTCTGGAAACATTTCATCCTTACCTTCACACATGTTGGGATAAGGTGAATAGTACATAAACCCTGGTCGACAGTGACATGTATAACCTCCTGTATTTGTACTTGTACATGTTGTAGACGACGCATCACAGGAACCAGTTCTGCATGCATCAGCTGTGGAAAAAAGACAAGAATTTGGAAGTAAATTTCGAGTGGAATAGACTCAATTCTTCTAACACTTTATTGTCAGTGTTTTATTATTGTCAGTGTTTTATGATTAGCAGAATATAATACAAATTGCTTGACCAAAAAATACCAAATGAACTAAGCCAAGAATTACCAAACTGAGAAAACATGTCTTGTAAGTAAGCCTATTTTACTATTATATCAATCCCATCATAGTAAACATTATTTGTCTTAGGAGCATCTTCTTGACTTACCTTGACAATAGATCAATTCAAAATTGATCTCTATACATTTTTGTACTTAAACGTGGATGTCTAAATTTACTGACAGTCACAACACCTCCACTAACGCATACATTTTACCATGATTGCAATGAAACGTATTTCAATTTTCCTATTTCTTAAGTTTTAATTTATATAGAATGAACTTAAAATTTAAAGACACAGCAATGCTGTAGTCGTTTGCTTTTGATTGCGAGTCAACACTGCTTCTGGTTGCTGGCTTGTTTTCTTACCAGAAACAACAAGTGCCTGGGACGCTGGTTTGTCCAACTCCAGCTCACCAAGAATGATATTTGTGCCACCCTCTGGAACCTCCTTTACTAGCGCTTGTTTGATAGTATTATCTGTTATACCGTCTTTAGGTGATGTGAAGTATATACCAGTCTCTACGTCAATGCTGCCTTGCCTAGTAAATTAGATGAAGACTAAATTAATTATTTTCAAAAGTATAAGACATTATGGGGATGACGCTACAACTTTGAATCAATGAATTTTTCATTATAATGTGTAATGATGTATGAATTTATATAGCACTTTATCTATGAGCATATTCAAAAGCACTTCACAAAATTTCTATCCCAGGCTGCGGAACTGTTCATACATGTGCCATTCAACTCCCCGCTAGCGGTGCGCTATATGTGCGCTACCTGCTATGCTTTCAAATATTGTTCTGACATTTTTATTCCAAAACTGAACACACAATTATCCTGGACTACAGAACAAAATGTGTTTAGACCGCAAAGCTTTTCTTTTACTGAATAGATCAATGACCTCTATTCAGCTTCACTTGTGGCCATGAATATACTATTTCTGTTCGCCTGGTACGGGTTTGTTTATGTTCCTGCCCACTTGTAACTCTGCTCGCTAGATAGGATGTGATTGTATATATTATTGACTGTTTCATTTATTGGATCTACTATTTATTACTGAAGATGTACTAGTGTTATCAGTGCGAAACGTTTAACTGTAAATACTTTAATGTATATTGAAAAATGAATATCATCGCTAAAACTTTCGTCGTTTCATTTTTGTTAAAATGTGATGGATATCCATGTAGTTTAATATTTTAGCTTTATTTAGCAAGTAAACAAATAAACATTAATTCATCTGTTGAATTAATTTTACAAAGTTTAAGTTCCTTATAATATTAATTCAAGACAGTGTTATTTTCTTCTGCCAAGAATAATTAACCATGATACTCACTTCATTGACAACACTTCAACACCAACAAAATCTCCAGACCATGTGTCATTCATAGCACCACTTATCTGAAATGCACAGCAAACATTTTTTATCAGCAATGAAAATGTTTTCATTAAAGATACTGTCTCCCCGTTGGTAAGGATCTGGGGTCAAAATTCAAATCAACTAGAAATTGTGTGTACGAGTCATTTGATGAATATTTATAAAAATTAATTAACATGCATCTTAGTAAAAAAATTCAAAAAAAATCGGTAAAGATGTAAATTTGAGCTTTTTATCCTAAAGAGTGTCACTTTCAAAAACCTTGTCTTAAGACAAGGTTTTTTTGAATACAAAGATCTCAAATTTACCTCTTTACCGATTTTTTTGAATTTTTTGACTATGATGCAGGTTCATTATATTCATCAAGGACTCATACACAAAATTTCTAGTTGATTTGAATTTTAACTCCAGATCCTCACCGACAAGGAGGCAGTATCTTTAATAAACATATTAAATAAAATCATATAAATATTTTGAAAGCATTGAAAACAATCAAATTGTCGACATCTAAATAGATCAGTGACATTTGATTGGAGCAGAGTTGGTCACATGCTATCAAATGATAAGTGCATTTCCATTCTATTCAGCTCAACAAGCAAAGTTGTTTTACTCAGTGCAATGGAATGCCCAACCTAAATGTAAAGGTTAGTGCTGAATAGAGCCTTCCCATCAAATGACAGGGATCTACTTCACTGGTGTTAAACAAATTATGGGTTTTTTTATTAGTTCAATTGGCAATTATTATTTTCAATTGTTATGCCTCCATGAGTAGAGTGTCCAATCATTCAACAAGTGAAAAGTTGTACCTTTATTGATAATATGACCATCCCATTTTTGAGAACTTCATAATTCAGACTTGTATTTTGCTTGTAACTATTGGCCCTACTGTATATTGTCATCACAGAATTTCAACCTGGGAAAGGTTGAATGACAAAAAGATACATGTTTCACAAACAGAATAGGAAGTATATAAAATTGTTCACTTACTGGGTGAGATTTCTTTTGATGGTCAGACGTTTCGTCAGATTTCGGAAAATCAAAGAAGCGATAGAAATCAGGAAACAGCGACCCCTGTTGAACCAAGACAGTGGAGTAGTTCTCGCGCAAGTATACAATCAAGTGCTCAGTCAAAAGAAGTCCGCCAACACATCAGTCATCGAAAAAAGCACAGAGTAGCTGGGTTGAAACGTCTGACCATCAAAAGAAATCTCACCCAGTAAGTGAACAATTTTTTATATCATGTTCGGGAGAGAATGAACAATCTATTTTATCGTAGAATAGGAAGTGTGTTTTTGTTTAAATAAATGTTTAAATGTACTTACTGTTAAAATAACTTTCTTTTCTAAAGTTTTATAAGCTGGGGATGAGTTATCCTTGACTTCACTCCATTTTTGTTCTGGGGCACCGTCTTTTAGTTTAACAGTGAGAATAAACTTAGCCTCAGCTTAAATTAAAGACAAAAGAAATTTATTACAACAAGATTATTATTTTTAAGAACCATTCTAATAACTTAACATGCTTGCCAGATGCAAGGAAATCCAATTGTTAAAATTGAAATCTCCACAATTCCATTAATTAACTTCAAATAAATTGATTTTGATTGGGTCACGTGATCAAATTTTTTCTAAAAAATTTCAATTTATTTTTTATCAAGGATTTTAGGAACAATACATACTATTTTGGTTTTTACTGAGTACAGTTTTAGGTGTTTAAGAAAAACAGGTCTCAACTATTTCTAATTTTTAGTTTTGAAATTATTGAATTTTAAAGCTTAAATTTTCTTATTCTCATTTTAGAGAAAAAAACAACGAATGCTTTCAGCAATAAGACCCAACGGTACAGAACAACCGTAATACTACCCAATGCTTAATTTCTCATCACTCTAGATTCTTTTCTCACCTTTTTTACACTCTTCTTTCTCATTAGATTTGAAGTAGTCTGTAATACAATCGCACCGATGGTCACCCTCAGTATTTATGCATTGTTCTTTCAGGGGCTGGCATGGTTTGCTGACAAAGCATTCATTTATATCTACAATAAAATTAAAAGGATATAATTTCATACATGTTTTCCATAAAGTGCGACTGAAAATCCTACCAGGGGTACAATTATTGGCAAAACATGCAGAAAATGCTCCGTTTCCAAAGCAGACCACTAATTAAAATTAGTATACAAATTAGATTCATTAAAATTTGTTTAAGAGTTCACAAAATAAGACGGTCACAGTGTGCAACATCTCAACACAGTCGTTCTTGGCCTATCGTATATTGTACATATGGGGACACATAAAATTGGATTAGGAAATCAATAAAACTGTAAGGTAAAGAATTTTAAGTTTAAACAAAACGTCAGCCTTTCATGTACTTTTAACAGATTTCATGAAGGATGGATTATCCAATGAATAATTTGCTACAAACCTGAACACGTTAGATTGTTCTTATCAAGAGAATATCCTTTTTTACAGGAACACCGGTAGCCACCAACTATGTTTATACATATCTGTGAACATTTGTCTGTGTTGAGAACACATTCATTCACATCTGAAAAATATAAAGAAATAAAAAAATTTCTGAGTAATTTTTTTTTCACGAAATATTATACAAGAAAGCAAAGCAAGAATCAAATATTTTTCAAGATTAGTTAGTTTTTAAAAATTCTATTTTTGGCCAATTTTGAATAAAATTTGCTTTTGAAGTCAGCAGAGCAAAAATCATTGGCAGACAATTTACCGCAAAAATGTTATAATCTGAAAACATGGTAAAAACAAGACTACAATTGCAAAATTTAAATTAAAACAAAATTTGCTTAAAATGATCCGCAATGAGTGTAGAATTCTTTTTCTCACATGAAACCAAAAACTCACAATTTGATGAAAACTAACACCAAGTTTTATAAAATCATGCACACAAACTTTCAAATCCATAAGAATGTTTTGAAATGCAGTCTTACTCAGGCTTACCATTGCATCTAATGCCATCACCCTCCAGGCCAGCTGGACACTGTCCACACTTGTAGCCCGTAGCCTTAACACCATCTGGGGTACACTCCACACCACTATAGCATGGTTTACTAGAACAGGGGTCTATCTCACAGAACTGACCGCTAAATCCTTTAGTACAAGCACACTGAGCTACGTAGAAGCGATCTGCAAAAGTATTGTTCAATGTTAAAAACAAGCTCAGAAATCAGACATTTTTAATCGTTTGGCCATTTTCTGGACGTACAAAACCTGTGACCATCAAGAAGTAACTTCACAGAAAAAAAGATTTTTTAAATAAAGCCCAATATTTTGACAGTTCTTCAGTAGACTAAAACATTCAACATTTCCTTAAAGTAAATTTTTGTAAATGATTAAATTCTATTTTTATTATTTAATTTTCATAATTTTTTGCTGGAATCTCCGATGGCAACAGTGGCCCACAAAACCTTAGACACATATCTCCTAATTTGTGGTTCACAGTTGGTGCTGGTTGTTTTTGTTGTTGTTATATTGCTATGTATTATCTCCCCTGAGTTTGACCCATGACCCGCATACGGGGAGCATAACAGTTGTAACAGTTGTTTTTGTAGTTGTAAAAATCATATAAGAATAACACCAACCTTCATTCACTGTATCTCCCAGTGGTTGACAAGTCCCACCATTGGCACAATCACACAGTCGAATATTGGGCCAATATACTGCTTTCATACTGTTAGTGTCATCCGTTACAGTAAACTTGATTTTGTAACTTTCATTCCTAGTTGTTGGTGTCCATTTAAATGTATCGTTGACTGGAAATGGAAATATGATCACATTATTGAAACGACTGAAGGTAATTGAATTTTATCATTGGACAATAACAAAATGCATATTAAACCAATACATTTTCTTACAAAAAGTCAACAATTCAAGAAACTGATGCATTCTTCAAATAGTATCACCAATTGAAAATACAATAATGTTGTCATCATCATGAAAACACTAACATTAATATCAATTTCAATGACGATTGGAATTCTAAGAATAAGAAAGAAATCCAAATTCTAACCCTGCCAATGGTTATTGTAATCACCACAATTTGAATCTTTTGTCACTGACAGTGGGATTTTGTTCTTCTGTGCAATCATACTCCAAATCTTTGTAACATATAATGGCACTTGCCCAGTAGAAACAATGTAGTGAAATGACATTAGAAATAGACTTGCCCAATGTAAGCTTGGTTTTATCTAAAGGTTCCGTCACTAAGGAGAAGGTGACGGTGCCATTTGGTGTTCCAGGGTCTGCAGAGAGTTTGAGTTCAAATGCTTTCCCAACTGTTACAGTTAGTGTGTCACTCATATCTTTAAATGTTGGTGGTTTATCTACAAAAATTGTAAAAAAATATGAAAGAAAATAAACATCATAATAATTGTCGATGATAATGTTTAGAGAACATTGAAACAAGTCGCATTTTCAAAGGGTTGTTTTTATATACACTGCATCCTGGTATTATTGGGGTCATGGAAGTCGGACCCTAATTGAACTTTTAACAAAATGAAGTCAACATTTAGAAATTGTTAAAAAGATTCTTCGAAGTCAGTGCCCTCAAAAATTCTCAACTGTATTGTCCTGTTATAATAAATTACTTGCATTTCAAATTCAATAAAAAAATTAACAATAACCTGTTCCCTTATAACGACTGCATGTATCAGATGGTCGTAGTTTATAAAACATTCCACAGAGGTCCTTCTGTGCACCCTCACAACATGCCTGATACCCAACGTCTGTAATGTTGCCTGTGGAGACAGAGGTAGCAATGTAACCACCCCCTGGGTAACCAACCAGCAGGGCACCAGAACTAAAATAGAAATGAATATATATTAAGAAAAATTGTCACCATAGTTTCCCGTGTCTTAAGACATGCTAAAAACTTCAAAACGGACAGATTCTTTATACAAACAGAGGACACCCTACAATATTATAGTGTGGAATTTATTCAAAATTGATTGTACCTCGTATCATAACAGCACTTCTGCTTAGTATCATTCTTTGGTGTCTTAGACTTGAAGCATTCTGTTCCAACAATATCTTCATAATCTGTATCACTTCCTGCCTGAGTCTTGCTGCAGGGGCATGCATCACTGACAGCCAGCAATGAAGTGATGTTACTGCCCTTCTGTTCATTGTACCATGCATTGCATGACCCCAAATTGTTCTCTGGTCCAACTTCATATATAAACCTGCCAGGTTTATCTAAAAGATCAACAGGAAGAAAATTTATCAAATTAAGAAATGTCAAAGTTTAACAAAGATCACTCGAGAAGAAGGAAAACAATAAGATTAAATTCTTAATACCAATCCTTAAAACATTAATGTTGCCATCAACACCAGAAGGAATGAATATCATTAAGTTTATACTCCTTACACTTTGAATATACATTCAACCAAACATTTCAATAAATGAAACAGCATTAATTTGTAATAAGTAGACCATTTCATTTTAGTATCGAACTAATATACCAGCATTGGTTAGATTCCACACAGTGTAAGGCGTGTCAATCTTCTCATCCTTGTTGGAATCAGCACATGAGTAGCCAATCAGAATCTTCCTCGTTGCATCGCTGTCATCTTTCCATGTCATTTTGTCGGAGTCATAGTTGAAGATAGCATAGGAGTTCTTGTAATCAGTCGCCATGGCAACTTGGAATGTAGCATCCTATAATGAGAATTAAAATAAAGTTCAGTACAGGTGCAATTAAAATGAAATTTCTTGACACTTTAAATATGTTAGCACAAGCTGTTCATTTTCTCAGTAAAGTGGCTGGAAGTAGACAGCAGACTATATAAAACTTTTAAAAGACAGTATGATACAAACTAATTTTTAAAAACAAAGCAGAGCATTTGAATGAATAACAAAATATGATTTTCATAAGCCATTAACTTAAATTTTAACCAGTCAAGTATCGTTGATTTGTTAAATTGAACAACCCCATTTTTGCTACTATTTGGCCAACACTACAGTACTGAATTTACTTGAAAGTTATATATGTCCCTATAAAAATGACAACTGAGTATGGACAAAACAATTTGCAAAATCAACTGACCTCCTTTCCTGCATAGGTTGCAGCTGGATAAGGGCTAACATCTGACCATGTCGCCAGCACCAACATCTTTGGTTCAAAACTGGCATCTTTACTAGCAAGATCAGATTTCACCTTCTTCAGTAATTCTATGTCGCCATCTCCACCACCATCAGTGTATGTTGCAACTTTAACGCCAGAGCGCCCGGTAGACTCTATGTCACTCCAAAATGGAGCCACAACGTTTTTATCCTTGGGGAACATAGCGCTTCCTTTATCATCTACAGGAGGGTTCTGGGTCAGTTGGTGGCTGTCTGTGGTAATGTAACCATTCATGCTGACCTGAGGAAAAAAAATCATTTTTGACAAATATGGATCAACATAAAATCATGTACTGGTCTGCAAGATGTTTTCATAAAGGAGATTCCATGGTGGTCCAAAATACTACTACTGCTTATCACTTCCAAACATTTGCTACTTATTTCCATTACCGTATAACCCCGCAAATGAGCGCATGTGCCTATACGTGAATACGCGCCTATACGCAGGAACTATAGGCCCATG